>WOGR01003133.1:0-16289 GCA_015342045.1 Leptinotarsa lineolata
ATCACAACGGCATGCCCCTGTAAGGCCAATAGCTAAAGCAGCCTGAAATCAAAACCAAACAGTAATTTTTCGATAACAGTTTAAAAATTTTCAATTCATACCTTTATCAGGCGCATCTTTTAAAAATTGTTGAATTTCTTCAGAAGTTGATGTTTTTGACTGTTTTGGAGCACATTTTTCAGATTTGCGTTTTAAAAATGCACGTAGTTTTACGTATTTTGATATATCAACACAGTTTTTAATAATTAAGGTACTCCTAAGCGAGTACTGAGATCATAATGTTGATGATTTCAATATTTTTGACAATTTTTCAAAATAAACTAAAAAGGTATTTTCGGAACTAGAACTTACCTTGGCTTTCATTTTCTAGTCCATAAAGTTTCTGTAAGCGATTTCATATTTTTCTCTTGATGTGCTTGGTAGCAAATTATTGCAAAAATCTATTGCTTTCTGAACAATTTCTGGAGGTGTATTTTCCAACTCTAAATCTTCGTATTCCATTCGTTTTGAAGGTATGAAAGCGGTGAGAGAAGTGGCACATAGTATAGCATCCGTAGAAAAACGATATTGTAAAATACTTTGAGTAAATTAAACTGATTACGGATAGTAAATTTTTTTTATTTTTCAAATCAATAGTTTTTCACTTGTTCTTTATAGGTGAAATGATTCATTTTGAAAATAGTATTTTGATACAATCAAATGTAAACATGTTATCAAAAGAAACTAGAGAATTTAGTAAAGATATAAAAACTTTGATGACTACTCAAATATAGAGCCCTTTTAAATTTTTTCCTTATTTCAAAATTTTAAACTACCAGTAAATAAATTGAAAAACAATATTGTAAAATACTTTCAGTAAATAAAATTAATTTCGTTATATATTTTTTATTACATTCAGCTACTTGTCAGATACTGATAGTTATTTTATCAAGGTTGTGATGTTGAAACGGCACATTTTAAAGAATAGCTGAATTCTTTTTTAATTTTTCGCAAAATATAGAACTTCAGTGTTACCTGATTGACGAAAAGGAAATTTCATATTTAAACATGTACTTGCCTCTTAGTAATATACTCAAATCTGTTTTTCGTCGATGAATATCATTGTTTGCCTGAAAACTTCGTGGAAAAAGGTGTAATTCAATTGATTTGATGGTTGAATATTCATTCATTAAATTTACTATCATCCCGAGTTCATATACATCTCATCACCATTCGATTACTTCTCAGCATGGAGTGATAGAAGTTGGTCAGATAAGCGAGCCCTAAGTCTTGATTTGGATAAGCAACCGGTTCCCCCAAAAAGATCAGTCCATAGATCCAATTTGCACCCTCATACTGATACGAAAATTATGGTGGTTTGGCTTGAAAGTTTCGAGGACCATCTCAATTTTCCCATAGGTAAGTTTATCTTTAGATGTAGGGAGAACATAGCAAATTAAAATTCTGACTTGTCCATTGCACATAATTGTTAATTCGACTACCTTGAATTATACAGGGGATTTGTTGAATTGCATGAATACCGGCCTAGAAGGAGATCAGATTCCGAAAACTAGCGAGGTCTTGGTGATATTTTTGCATCTCCTGTCTACGGGTTTGTTGAGGATCCATTTACAAGGTCCAACGGGGCGAGTAAGTTTAGCGTCTCCTCTGGTTGATGGTATGGTAGTCAGCAGAAGGGCTTTGGGACCTTTGGTGAGACACACTTCATTGAATATGGCACGAAGGAAGAGACTTGATTCTGACAGGTGAGTTTTTATCGCAATGATGCAAGAAGCAAAGATAAAACTAATAATAGTAAATGTTATCAAAATTTTTTTTGAATGGAGATATCTAACCACTGTTGATAATTTGTGAAATGGCGAAGTTCGGATGTATGAGAAGAAAGTCCACACTCTGTTCTTCTACTCAACCATGGGCTTGAAATATAACTTAACTAAGGCTAGGACTAAAACTTGACCAAACACAATAAGATTAACAATGGCGCAAGGGGAAAAAAGGAAAGCCTCAATTTGTTACTTAATTTTTTTTTAGTTATCAACCACCACATCTACGTAGGAGACTGAAGATTCAGGAAATTGTTCAAAAATATAAAAGGGAAATGACCAAACCAGAGTTGCTTACGTATTTATTCACTAGCACATAATTCGTTATATTTATTTATTTATACTAATGTTATAATTTGAATTGTATTTATTTATCCATGACTACAATAAATGTTGATTTAAGGCAAAATTTGTTTGTTATTGAATAAATTCCTGAGATACTGTGCTTATAAAATGAATATTCACGTTGACAATCATGATTATACAATTCTTTTGAAAGAGAATGGCCTTATTACATGCCTGGAACTTCTCGAGAGGAAATGAAAGAGACCTACATCCAGAGAAGAGATGAGGGTCGACATTTGGCAAGTATCACAGATGGCAGTATCAAGAACTGATTATACTCCTGCTTCGTAAGTATTTTGGTTATATCGTGGTGCCCTGGAAGGTATCTTGGTTAGCTTTAGCGATAAGAGATATGGGGGTTCTTCTGTGCATAGATCAAATTCCAATTATTGTTTGACGGTATATAGGTCGATCTTTCCTACTGAGGTTTTATGAACCATTTGGACACTGGTCATTGGATTTAATGTTTTCAAATGAACCGGAAAGTAAATTTGTCGCCCAGGAACACGGGGCAAACATTTTGAAAAGTAATTTCTTTCACAGTAACAATTTAAATCGATTAAGAGAGCAGGAACGATATACCCAGTTTTTCAGTCGATGATAATCTTCCAGTAAAAGGTTGAATTCGCAGGGAATAAATGCAGAGAAATTCATCTGAGCTTTGCCTGCAGTTGATTTGGTAGGATGACCCACCCGTCAATGATGAGTACTGAAACCAGTCTGTCGGTGGTTATTCCAATCGAATGAAATTAAGTCCACTTTTTCAATATTGCAAGTTATTTGTCACGAATCTTCCAAATAGAAGACGTTGCACAGCTATCTGAAAGTTATGTCAGTGTTGGCTCCTTTATATGTTTAGTTTTATTTTATGTGATCCAGCACCTATGCAGTTCCAGAAAGATGCCAGGCTCCATTGTGCAGACACTTAGTTTGCATGATTTTCCAAAATATTCATTCTGCGTAGTGACACCAAATAGTACGCGCCAACTAAGATGAGATTTTGATGCGCATTTAAAACCAAATTGTACCCGCCCCAGAAGATAGCTATTGGTCAAACAATCTCATATCAATAGTACATTGGCGAAATGTGCCTCAAGTGGGCGGAGTCTTTCAACACAGAACGATTTTACATTTCTGCGCTGACTCATCTTAGTTGGCACGTACTATACAAGTAACCAGTAAGTCAAACTTGTCACTCAGGGGGTATAACGATCTTTTCTCAGTGAAATGTAACATGTAACAACTTGAAGAATTGATAACAGTGTTACCACAGTTATTGATTTTCAAACAATTCAACACTATTGACCACACTTGATTTTATAAAATCATATGTAGAATGAATTGAGTTTTCAAATTAGCAATAACTTTTTTCTTGAAATTTTCATATTTTTTTACTAGATTAGACAATTTTCCACTATTGTAAAATGAATAATATTTGATTACTCATAATATTATTTGTATCTAGTGTTACTATTTGTGGCAAAGAAAATTGTATATGTGATGGAATAGCCTGATACAGTTTACAAAATCGCAACACGTGATTTGCTATACAGTAGTTTCTGAATAAGATATTGTATAATTCCTAGTAAAGACAGGCCTGAAGCGAAACACGTGTTGCGGTTTTGTAAACTGTGTAGTGAAAATCTCACGATAAAGTGTTTCTTCATTTATTACTTTCAATCAATAAATGCTGTTATCAAAAAAAGTGACGAATTGTTTTGAGAAGTGATGATGGAATGAAAAATGCAGTTGTTGGAATTGTTGTAATTCTAAGAGTAACTAGAGGATTACAAGGAACTTATGATTTTTCGTTTTCTCATCGATTCTAACCAATCGCTGAGCTGTTCATGGGGTTTCTTGGGATAAGGCAGATAGTAATGTTCAGGAGGTGTTCCTTCTTCAAGTCTTACGAAATAATGGATATGGAAATATCTAATAATACCAAATCTCATTCGAGCATGCCTTCGCATTCCTTTTATAACCACTCCTTTTCCAACAAAAGATTCAGCTAGAACAGAAAATAGAAATGTCAAAGTTAACACTATACTATATTTTGTACACATTTAGTGAAGCTGTAAATGTGGATTCATGCAAGCCAATTCAAAGATACATCAGTCTTAAGTAGCAAGTTTCACGTCATAAGAGTTCTCAGGTAATTCTCATCAAGAATTACCCGAGAATATTTATTCTGTGGGAATTGAGTGTTACTAGATATATTATGGAAACTTGCATATCTGTTAAAAAAAGTTCTTATGGCTTAAAACCTGTGGCTTACAACTTGAGATTGGTGAATAAAATTCTTCTCAAATTATACCATTTTTTTGAGATTACAAATAATTCATTGTCATACTAACCGACCCACATGTTACTTGGAAACTCTACATTATGTTCTTTCACAGCAATTTCCTTAGCTTCCTCTAACACTTCTCTGATATCTTTGGCTCCCTTTTTTAGAACAAACTTCAGTTGTCTGATAGCTTCATCAACTGGCATCCCTCTTATAAAACTGGCTATATACCACATTTTCCAGGGACTGTATTTAATATTTGTTCTTTGATGGCACACATACTAAAAAAAATTGTTCGATATTGCTTCTTACGGGAATGTATGTACGAAAAAGGATAAATTGTTTCTCTAAAAAAAAATTATTTACAGCAGGTCTTGGTTCTTCGTTTGGGGACTGGGGAGGGTATATTTTATCATTATATTTTAGCCACTTCTTTGTAGTGCTTTTCTCGTCTGCCCACGCTGAAATGATGCCCGTGGTATGAATTTTTTGAAACTGTGTGGTTGTGGGTACAAATAGTTTATCAGATAGTCTCCAATATGCTTTTATTAGTGCCATATTCATAATTTATAAAAAAATACTTTTTGCAATCATTTCAACATAACCTCAACTCTCTTCTTCTTATTTCTTTCTTAAATAATGTTCCCAGCTTCCTTTTGTCACCATATAGAATAGAACAAGTAACTTTACTCCTGGTCGGCGTCTTTCGTGTATCATGTCGAGATTTCATTTTTTGCCAGGCTGTGGCGGCGTATAGTACGGTAGAAGGGTGCAGGCTAAAGCTATTCTTGGCTCACTTGCTCTCACGCCTCAGATACATCGGCTGAGCGTAGAATAAGAGATGGAGATCTCAACCCAAATATGGCGGAGAGTGAATTTACTTGTATTTACTTCTATACGGTGCTTTTGGTGATATTCACTTTAACTTATGAGCAATCCCTCTCACGCCATATCGTTCCAATTTCTGTAGCAAAAGTTTGGGAAAACTTCCATATTCGATTGATAGGTTAATGATGTAATGCAGCAGATGTAATAACTCATGAGCACATTTTTTTAAAAGGTTGTTTGAAATCTCATCATAACCACTCGCACCCGAGTTTTTTTAGTGTTTTTATCAAATTAATTATGCCATATTCACTAATGGGATGCATAAAAAAAGAGTTATAGCAGAGGGGAACATTTTTTCCATAAATTTAATATCTATTTATGACACATTATTGGAGAAAAGAAGGCATTGATCACCTGGCTCATTACCTGAGCCAGGTGAACTGAGATAATGACTATATGAGTTTGAAACATATTGTTTTGGTTGGTTTCCGGGTTTTGCCGTGCTCCACGGTAACAAAAACCGGAAACCAACCAAAACCGGAAACAAATCAAAACATTGACGCCAGCTGTGAAAGCCTACATTCCTATATTGAAACATATTGTTCAATAAACTTCATAGCCGAATTGAATTGCATATTTATGTGTTCTTGTAGTGAACACTTGAAATAAAAGGTTATTGCTCCAAGAATACTAAATATTTATGAATTTATTTGCATATGCCTGACTCATTAGTTTTAAGTTGACGTTAGCGCAACCTTGTGGAAATGAATCATTGTTACGGAATTTATGTATCGTGCGTTCCACTAAGCGCTCACAACGATCAAAATGCTCATTCAGCCGTTCCACATAACGACCGCGGCGAAAACGTCACTCATGACTTCATCACTTTCGCTCACGGTAACCTCACAACGACTCATCTCAGGAGGTGGTTCGAAGTGGACATTCAGAATATTTCGGCGCATTTTTTTAAATATGACATAAATGTTATCTGTCATTCGTAATTCATATCCAGTTTCTTAACTTATTCCTTTATTCAATCTCATAAGTAATCAATGGAATAGTTACTTACACATGAAGTAAATTTAAGAGTAACATAAATTTAGACTATAATCAAAATGTTTAAATTAGACATGACAATTTCAAAATTTACAGTGCAATTTGTGATGGAAAATCAAGTACCTGAAATTACTTCAGAATTCTTCATTTGAATAACGATGAAATACACCCTCATAATACGTGGCCTAAGTTTTCGGTTTTCATAATTATAATTTTGTGAAGTTGCATTCCGCTCTCTATCTGAATTAGTTTCTGGAGCACCAACGCATCAAAAAAATCCAATTGCCGTAAAAGACATTCAAACTTAATTCGTTCAACGACTTAACTGGGCTTATATATAAAAAATTGAGTAATACTTTTTTTTAATATAAATAAAGGTAGCTTGCAATTATTGAGGCTTACGTAACCTCATTAAAACTTCCATTTCATTTTTTCAACCTCGCCATTTGTAATATTCACATGAACGCCCAAAACGCTCCAAAATCTATTCCTCTTGAGTTTACGACAGTAACGCTCGCAAGTAAGTGGAACTGGAAAAACTGCGGTCTGTCCAAGTCAGCTGTCTTTGGAGTTCATAGGCGTAACATCAGAGTATAATTGGCACTCAATCATTTGCATTGATGTGCATGTTGAATATAAGAAAGAGCAAACAAAATCTCAGGCTATGCGTTAACAGAAATATCAAAATTTAAATACATCTCCGATTTGTGTAAAACTTAACTATTGATAATATTAATTTCACCACGAAGTAACAGTTCAGAAAAAGGATTATCATTGCATTCACATTAGTGCATTTGCAAGGCTTGAGTGGAACCTTTGACATGGATTGAATTCATTGCAAAAACTGCTCCTACACCCTATATGAGTGTAATTAGAAGAATTTTCGACACAACACTTAAAATTATTATTTCACTTATATTAAACACCCGTGGTTGTCAAGATTGCCAAGTATTTTTCGATTTCATAAAAAATTATGGACCATAATTTAGTCCAGGGAAGTTTTTTATATGAAGAAATTGTGTTTCAAAATGGTTTGAAATTATAATGTTTCAGTAATTTCCTTATGATGGAATACAAAAAAATCAAGCATCAAATTCATTAGTTAGGAATATGAATAGGAGAGAAAACTAGAAAGTTTCCAGGACTAGGTATAAGGAAAAAGAATAACCATAAATCAAATAAATCATGATTTAATCGATAACAGTTGAAATAAATTAAACAAAAACTGTTCATATAAAATGACTTACAAGTTATAAACATGGAAAAACATTTTACAGCACCATTGAAAAGGATTACGAGTATTAATAATTATCCTTTTTTTGTATCGATGGTACTGTAAAATTAATGAATATTGCTCTACTTATTTTGACAAAAAATAATGAGAATTTGGCAGTTGTGTTCTACCGACCTTTGACCTTTTGCCAGTTATTGAATTTTTGATAGGCAGCATTCAGTAGCTGATTCAAGTGTTTGGTCAGGTGATGAGAGAGTGGGGACAATTCTCTCATTAATTTATCCTAAAAACAAGAAACAAAAATCATGGCATCATTACATCCTATTATGAGGACTTACCTCGAATGGCTTTAATTTGGCAGTGTGGAACCTATTTAATGCTTCATGCATCTTAACAAGTTTGACTTCTGAGTTGCTCGATGTGGGGGGAAAACAATGCCAGAAATGGTGTAACAGTTCACAAAGAGCTAGATACAGATTCCTTACCTCCTTTTCTATATCTGCAGGTACTAATTCTGGAAAATAGTGTTAAGTCAGTAAACTTGAATAACAGAATTTGGGCATGACATTTTTTCTAGATTCTTCATCAACAACAGAAGAGAACAAATTTACATTAAACAAGAACAAAATAAAAGTTCTAATGGTAATGAAGAGTTCATTTTAAAATTGATTGCTTTCTTACTTCGAAAGTTTCCAACATTTATTTTTATAAAAATGGAGTAGAAAGGCTTCACCCCCTTGATATTATGTATGATTTTCTTTTGTGCCCCGCCATGGGCCACTACTTGAAGGTTATTATACGACAAATAAGTGATAGGATTGAAAGCCAGTTAAATTGAAGTTGAATACTTGTTTCATTTTGTGTTACCACCACCTTCAATTATCACAAAACAAACTATTTACCAGCCAACGATTGTTCCTGAAACCCTCTCATTAGAGCACCACCCGGTGATAGTTCTCCTAAGGCTCCCACAGCCGCAGCGGGGCTCACTAAATTATTAGATGGATGTCTCTTTCCCCACTGTTTCGTTTCTTGAGCCACTCCTCTCAAAACTGCAGATGCCTCATTTGCATTCCAATATTCTGTGGTAGAATCAGGCATTGGGCCATGTAAGTATCTTTCGACCTGAACAGGGTTTTTGGAATAAGTTATATTCAATTTTTGAAAAAGAATACACATAGGATGAGGAATGTCTTTAATGAGAAAACTAATTATGAAATTTACCTTTGATAAACTCAAAGGAACACCCTTCTGAATAGTACTTTCACTGGTATCTTCTAAATCATCATAAGTTATCTTTTCTAATATCCTTTGTCTTTTGCTAACTGAACCATCGTCTCTTACTTTGGCACCGGGCTTTAGGCCATTTGTACTGGAAGTTTTTGGATCTGATCCATTTTCTTGCACAGGAGTATCACTGCCTTGGTTTTTAGATGATTTCAATACCTGAATAAAATAATTTGAAAGTATTCAGAAATTTGAATTGCTTTAAAGGGGTAAAGTGGGTTCCAGTTAGAGATAATCTAAAGTTTGAACTATGAAATTCTATTAAGTAAACGGTGGTATGAGTAATAGTAAAACAGTTGAATTTTCAACACATTGAAATAATAAAGGACTTTGGTAATATATTTGAAGAGCTGACAAAAAAGTTTTACAAATCCAAAAGGCAAGATTCGGATCAAATTAAAATATTAACACCAGCATCAATTGATACAAATGCATATAAAAGCTCAAAGTAATCAGATGATACTGAAGTTGCATAAAAAATATCACAAGGTATTTTTTTCATAATGTAAATAACTCATCGAAACAAATTTTACATTGCTGCGAATAATTCAGGAGTATGTTCGGAAAAATAATTAAATTCCTGTTGTAAAATTGTAATTGTATTATTGATAAGAACTAATAGAAAATTCAAGTAAATAGACTATAAGCAATGATGTCATATACTCACCATGATTGAATGTTGATTGAATCTTTTTATCATAGCCTGGCTAACTGTACCCGTATTGGTTGACGACTTTTCAGTGGCAATACCAAAACCCTCATCAAACGTTTTGTCTTCAAACTCGGTTAAGTTTACCAAGGGATCCTTAACACCAGTTTGTATGTCTTTTTTCATTTCCTGGTCATCTATTTTACCACATTCTGTGAATATGTCTTTGCTTTCGGCATATTTTCGATCTCTGAAAAAAAATTTGACCAATATACAAGGTTTGAGGGATTCTTCTATGACTGATTTGACTCTTATGCTTACAAGAATGTTTATTCTAATACTTTTTGCCTACAGGGTATACTAAAAGTTCCGTTCAGGTCAAATATCTGTTGTCAGTAAAAAAATAAAACAAATGACATTATGATCAGTCACTTTTAGCATACACTGTATAGTATTATTTGAACCATGTATACTTGATATATGAATATACTACCTATGAAAATAGTGCGATTGGAAAAATTTTGTCCAAAATTGAGATTCTGTTAACTTAGAGGGAACATTATCGATATACTTTTTCTTCACAGCTGGGTATGTCTTAAATATACACTCAATGATATCAGGAGTGATGTTATATTTGAGCCCATTACATCCATCAGTCTGAGGTTTTATGTCAGCCAGAAATGCACCAGAAACTCCTGAAACAGTAAAACAGTGATCTACTAGATTTGCTTCATACAGTTAAGGTATGAACATTCATTATCAATATCATCACTGTTAAATCCAAATGTCAACTGTCAAGTATTTGAAAAAAGCATTGCTGTGAAACACACTATTTGGTGATATCTGACAAACTCTAGTATGTCATCAGATGATAGATTTAAAAATATGGAATCATCCATTTGATAAAAGTTGGAGTTTACATGTTTCTGATGTAAAAAAAGTAATATTCTTGGACATTCAACATTTTGATGTAACACTGATACATTTTTATGAATTTTTTTCCAAAACAATTGCCGATAATTTCAGAGACTCATAATTCAATCTTATGATACTAACCTATCTCCTGGGGTTGCTGTTTTTGTTTTTGTGTATACTGTTGAGCATGCTGTGACCAGAACTCTTCAGAAGATACAACTTCGGTTATGACTAAATCTTTGTACAATTGTAGTAAGGCAGGGTTACTTGAAAGCAGTTTATTTTTTTCTTCTAATTCTTTGTCTACCTGTTGAGAACATAATCAAGATGGTAATTTGATTTTTATTTGGGAGACTTGCAGATATAATGATGCAAGCCTTTAGTTCAAGATAGTTTCAAAAGTACAAATTGATGAAAATGAATAGCTTCACAAAAGAACAATAAATAATGGGGAACGATGGTTCCCGTTTCTCAAAATTGTTCATTGATATTTCAAATATTTTTCAATCCAAGAAACTCATTACAACTTTGACATTTAAATTGAAAGGGGTATATTTTTAGGAGAGATTTCCTTTTTGGGATAGAAATATTTTGGCTCTCTACTTTTCCATCTTCAAATATTAAAATCTGAAAACAAGAATAAACAAATAGGGACTTGCATTTACATCTAGGTAGGGAAGATGGTCAGTCTAGAACTCCCATTATATCCACTAAATTTTGGAAACAATGACTAGTATTTTCATAGAAATTAAGACGTTTATGATTATATACTTATTATGCTTGGAATAGATTGAGAACAAGATTTGAAACAATTTTCAAAGTATTCTTTTGAAACCTTTCATTTTCGAACAAATAATATAATGTGATTAAAATTTTAACAAAATGCTTGTGAAACTTTTATTGCGTATTTGTCTTCCAGAGGTTCATTACGAATTAAGTACTATTTGTAACTCTAATATTTGTACAATTATTACAAATACATATGAAATTATTAGTTGTGATTTATACTTTGCTTTGAGCAACTCTTTTTTGGACAAATAAGGAAAATATGTATTGCAGCAAGTCTAGACTCTGTACATATATTCACTACATGCACTGTCGATCACAATTCCTTTCATTTTTCATAGGACTTTTGAAAACTAGTCTATCACACATTGAACAATATCAAAGAACTCAGGTAAATCCTCACCTTTCTTTTGAACTTCGGGAGGAGGCTTTGTAACATTTCTTTGATTTTATCTCTATCAGCCAATTGAGCTTCAAGACCGTTTTTGTTTGTGAAATGAAATGTGGAAGAAACCCCATTATGAAGGACAACTTGCAACTGGACTTTAGCTTTTCCTTCAGGAGAAATCTTTTGAGCTACAAATGTAAAACATATTCAAAAATGGTTAAAACTTGTATAGTCAAATGCTCACACTTTATATCTGCATATGGATGTGATACAACTACAGTGTCTTTGTTTTCTACCATCCAAATCAATCTCTGGTCCATGAGAAACAGTGATCCATCACCTTTTTTATAACGTACATGGGGTACTTGCAAAAGGACGTCTTCCATGGAAGTAGACATGTTTTAAAAATCTAATTTCGTTGTAAAAAATGAAAATTATTTTTGGATCTTGAGTAAATCCAAAACAAAACCTTTAAGTTTTTTCATTCCTAACCTTATTCCAGCTATTATCATCTTCTTTTTTAGGTTGACACCTGATTGTTGTGGCCATACATGTTATGGAGGGTGGGAGTACGAAGGTCAAGTGCACTCTCTTTACTCTATATGTCCGTGTCATTCCCAAAATAAAGGTATTGAATAATGCGGTCAGAATGGTCCTGATGGTGATTTGAGCGAAAGTCGTTGATCAAATCATCATAAATGAAAGATTAAGTTTTAAAGTAGCCAAGCGAAAATTTCCACCTCCAGAAATTCTCGAAAAACTCAAAAAATACGATCTCAGTCGACACTCGCATGTTCGATGGACATCCCAAAATTAAAATACAATTTGATATCACACGTACACGATGGAAGTTCGGATCGTACACTAATTTATACATCTCTGTATCTATCTCCATATATTTTATGGAATTAGAGGTTGTTTCCGATTTTCATTATCTATTCATACGTTTTATAAACTGTGTACATCTTTATTGTATATACAATCTAAAGATCTCTCTGGAATAATTGATCAATTTGATGATAGTAAGTAGCCGAAGAAGGGATCACATGTTATTCACTACGAAAAAGCTACTCTGATACCAAAACGTCGTGAAATTTTGAAAATAAAGTTTGTGAAGATCAAATCGTTTCCGGTGTAGTTTGTGAAATTACTATGAATCTTCATCAACAGCCGAGTCAATCAGAAAAAAAGATAGATTTTGGTCCTTTATAGCTATCAAAGGGTTTTTCAAAATTCAAGTAATTTCACGAAAAGCACATTTTGTACCCTTCTGAATTTAGGATATAACAAAAAGATTTTGAGAGATCATTTTCATTGGATTATGTGAAGAACACAACTCATTTGAGCACATTGACACATAAATGATAAATGTATACAACCATATCATACCGAGCAAAATCATTGCTGATGTTGAAGAAACTAAATCTTCCGCAACACATTTGAGAAGCACATTATTTAAAAAAGGGCCAACTGCTTCAGTACTTCCTCATCAGTACCCAATTGTGAAATGAAGAAAGATCCTGTAGAAGTTCTACAAATTATGGATAGGAAAATTGATATTTCTATTTAAATCTGTAATAATTTCATTAGTTTTAGTATTTCTCTTTGTTTTCCTTTGATTTCATATATTGTTTCCATGAGGTTGATTGTTAATTTAGATGATCCCTCTAACTAAAATTTTCAATATTTTTGATATGGCAGATGGCAGTGATATGTCCTCGTGGCGTCAATCAAAATGATTGATTGTGAATGTATTGACAATTATCGATTTTACACAACATTACGAGTGTTTGTTGTAATTATTCTTTGAAAGACATTTTTTGTAGAGGCCTCAATACTTTTGAATGATTTTTTGGGTATATTACCTTCCACAATCTGAAAAATGAACAAAGCTCAATCAATAGAGACTCTGCTGAAATATAATGAAGGGCAAACATAACACTTACTCATACGCTGGCACGTGTTTTTGGCTATTGGCCTCGTCAGCGAGGCTACCGTTACAACCCAGGCTCAAAACTTTGGACGCGACCCTGAATTACCTAATGCATTAGGGTGCATTCAACTAAGCGCTCATAACGATCACGCTTACGACCGCAGTTTTTCCCGTTCCACTTGCTTGCGAGCGTTGCTGTCGTAAACTCGAATGGAATGGATTTTGGAGCGTTTTGGGCGTTCATGTATGTGAACATTACATATGGCGAGGTTAAAAAAATGAAGTGGAAGTTTTAATGAGGTTACTAAGACTCAACAATAAGTTTCAATAATTGCAAGATAATTTTATTTATATTAAAAAAGAGGTATAACTTAATTTTCCATATATAATTTCACTACTAAAGTTGTTGAACAAATTAAGTTTGAATGTAATCTAAATGTCTTTTACGGCAATTGGATATTTGTTGATGCGTCGCAATAGTGCTCCAGAAACTAGTTCATATAGTTCAGATGAAAAGTGGAATGCAATTATAAAAATTGGATATGAATTACGAATGACAGATAACATTTATGTCATATTTTAAAAAATGCGTCAAAATATTCTGAACGTCCACTTCGACCCACCTCCCGAGATGGGTCGTTGTGAGCTTGCCGTGGGCGAAGGTAATGACGTCATGAGTGACGTTTTCGCCGCGACCACAACCTCCTCGGTCGTTATGTGGAACGGTTGAAGGAGCATTTTGATCGTTGTGAACGCTTAGTGGAACGCACATTTAGATTGTCTAATATATTTTACTTCAACTGGAAGATAAATGAAACCAAAGATACTAGTTTTTTATCATTCATCTTTAATGACATCACTCATTGGTAAAATTCGGTTTTCGCTTCTCTATAAAGGCCGCCATCCCTTCCTTCTGGTCTTTGGTTGCAAATGTCCCATGGAACATTCTTTTCTCGAAATGAAGTCCTTCTTTCAGTGTTGTTTCAAATGCTACGTTTACACACTCTTTGGCTATCATGTTGGTTATCTGGGAATTACTTGCTATTTTCTCCGCCAATTTTATTGATTCTTCCAGAAGTTTATCCACTGGAAAAACTTTGCTCACTAATCCAATTTTTTGGGCTTCTTGGGCAGAAATGGGGTTTCCTGGTTTAAAAAAAATACATCTTAATCTGTTCAAATAACTGTCATGTTGATAGAATCCCACATAAAGCTGATAAAACTAGATAGGTTGATACGCATGGCGATAATAAGAAACAGTAGTTACTTTAATAATAATCAGGATTGTTTGAAAATTGGAATTCTAAATTAGTTTCGTTTTTGCAATATATCTGTGCTAGCTGCGTAAAGTGTGTCAACTCCAAAATCAGTGATTGAATCAGCTGCAAGCACAATAGTTATAACTACATGTGTTTATAGTGTGATGAGTCCAATTTCAGATGTTAACTGAATTATTCACTTGTGCGCTATTGGTATAAGATACAGATGAACAAAATGGATTGTGTGAAGCGTGTTAAGTACTGGTCTAGTATTTATTACGCTTTACTCAAACTATTCTGCAGAATGTCCAGTTGCGTTTATTGAGTTAATTCCAAGAATTTTGTGACTTAATACACTCTGCACTTGAAAGCTACTAAGTTAATACACTTTACTTGCTATTTTCTTCGCCAATTTTATTGATTCTTCCAGAAGTTTATCCACTATTCAATACCAGATTTGACCTGGTTTAGGATAATGTACAAAGAATTATTTCATTAAATGTAAGACGTCTGTAGAAATGAAACTTTCATAAAATACTAAAAAGTGTAACTTTCAATCTCACTGAAAACTTTAAAAGTGAATATCTCAGAACTGTGTTTTTGGACTCGACTCACTTTACGTAGCGAACACAGATATGAAACTATATATACCCGAACTTGACTTGGATATTGGAATCCAAAAGTGCAGCTTTACCCAGAAGACGGAAATGAAAAAAAACTTGATATGAGATATGTCACCACTGTCCCAAATACCTTAATTATAGGTCTGATTACCTGTGAGAATCATTTCCATTGCCTTAGATTTTCCTATAAATCTTGGCAATCGTTGAGTTCCTCCACCTCCAGGAATTATTCCTAGAAGTATTTCAGGTTGACCAAATTTGGCTTTTTCGCCAGCATAAATGATATCACATATCATGGCAATTTCGCATCCACCGCCGAACTGTACAAAGAAATGAATTTAATTAGTGATTCCAGAATACTATAGAAGATGTAACAGAACCACTTCCGTTTTTACCCCCGACCTCACTGTGGTCCCGAATGGCCAAGCAAATTTACTCATATAAAAATACGTGTTTGAACAATTTACAAGATTGTAAAAAGTTGAGTGGTATAAAGTTATTTTCCTAATTTTATGAAACTATTCAATAAATTAAAACAATTCGTTTTGCATTATTTCTATTCAAATCATTTAGCAAAAAAATACTTTTTTATTGACATTCAAAAACAAAGAAAAGTCAGCAACACTGAGCTTAGTTTAATACGACGAAGTTGGAAAAAAATGATGGGAGCAGCGAAGTGTTGCCAATATAAAGTGACTTGGTGCCAAGTTTGATCACAGTAAAAATCAACCAGTAAGTCAACTCCAATTACTTTCATTCATAAACTCACAAAGTTCTCGGTGACCTCGAATCGAAGTGCGGAGCCGATTTCGTTCTTTTACCATAGGCGTGCGCTCATATAAAAACGAAATTTAAGGATATTATAGAAGATTTTGT
>WOGR01003134.1:0-16286 GCA_015342045.1 Leptinotarsa lineolata
AATCGATCCACTCATAACACAGTCCTTAGAACGCCAAGTTGATGAAGAAGACAACCCGCTCTTGGATGAACAAAATTTACATTTTCAACAGGACGGCACACCGCCACACTACGCATTGCATGTCCGACAGTGGCTCGATCAACGGTATCCTGACAAATGGATTGGCAGAAGGGGCTCTCTGGAATGGCCGGCGAGATCTCCGGATTTAACGCCATTGGATTTCTTTCTCTAGGGTTATTTGAATACAATGGTATACAAAACTCCCCCGAATGACATTCAGGATCTAAGACACAGGATTAACGGCACATGCAGACAAATTAATAACGAAACATTCACAAAAGTCCGAGAATAGATTGTACTCTTGCTTAGCTACCATTGGTGAACATTTTGAACACCTAATAAAGTAAGGTACTACATTTATTCAATTGCAATAGTTATTTTATTTTTTATTATAATTAATTTTCTTTTTGCCCTATTTTACGAGAACTGATCAACCAATTTCAGTTCTCAACAACGGGGTTGAATGAGGATTTTTAAGATCTTTAAAATGATGTGTTACAAGATTGGGGATGCCATTTAAAATTATTAAGTGGGGGTAGCTAGGGGTAAGGGGGTTAAACCTAAAATACCACTGGAACTGGTTTCAAACTTCCCCCTCGATATCTAAATTGATGTGTTTTTTACCTAAGGAAAATTTTTCCTGCTAAACGAAGTACTAGGGGTGGAAAGTTTTGAAATGAAGGCACTGTATGGGTGAATATACAAAAGTTGGGTAAAAGTTATATTTCTACAAATTCGGATATTTCAGATAAGTGTAACTATATTGTTGCGAATGGGGTCAGTCACTTTTTGAAGTAGATTCTGAAATATTTTGATTTTTCAGAATTTGACTGCCAGATGACTGACTAGCGTGATAGTACTGATAAAATACACAAATTCATAAGAAATATTATACGACGTTTATCAAAACTCCGAACAAATCTCTTAGAAACTGATGATAGCACAATAATTATTTTCAAGTATTGAATACTTAGTAAATTGAAAAATAATATATTGTAATACTTTGAGAAAGAATCTATCTAGCCTTCATAACAGTCTTGACATTTGTAATAACATTATTTTTTTAGGTAGTTTGATTCAACAGTATACATTTTAGAAATAATCAACAAACAATAGAAATGAAAGTGTGGCCATCTTTTTCAAGTCATAAATAAGTCATAAGTTTTTCAAGTCATAAACAATAGAAACAAAACTATAATAAAACGAAATGAAATCAACTTAGATTAGTTTGAGTTATCACTTCTGTCGGGCGTCCCGAGACGTACACGTTTTTTTTTTCATGCACCCCCATGATATGACTATCAAATGAAAGGATTTGCTAAAAAATGACTTAATATAAAATGATGACGAACTAAATGACATATGGCGGAATCCCAAAGATAGTGAACTATGTTTTTTTTCTCCCATGATATGGATATCAAATGAACGGTTCCAAAGAGAGAACATTCAAAATGACGGAAAACAAGATGCCGAGATAACTCGGCATAAAGTAGGGATAGTATGATGGGACTGGAACAATGGTTAAAGGGTCAACTATAAAACGATGACGGATTACATAAAATGAACAGACTATGAAACACGTCCAGCGATAACTAAACAATGAAAAAATTGAATTTAATGAAAAAAAGGTTTTATTTTTATTTGCATTTGTTATTGGTGGCAATGATAACTCATGAAGAGATAAAATTATGGTAGAAATATTCCGATAGGAAAAGTCTTGGTCGGCGAAATATGAAAAATCACACGAGAAAGTAGTTGATTCAACTTTTCTCATTGGTGGCAATAATAACTCATGAAGAGATATAAAATTATAGAGTTTGTTTGAAACATTCTAAAAGGAGCCTTGGTCGGTAGATCATTATGAGAAATCACGAGAGGAAACTACCCTTCGTAACAGGTTGATTCAACTTTACTCGTTTGTGGCAACAGTTATCTAAAATTATAAAGTTAGATTGATATATTCCGATAAAAAATCCTCGGTCAGCATAATATTTTGAAAAACCGCAAGAGTAAACCACCCATATATAGGAGTGGATTGTATGGTGACATCCGTATCACGTGAAAGTCATGTGAATTTTCCAATATGAGCGTGTTATTCGAATTAGGAAGGTCCTAATTGGGAGAACTTTTCTGGTCAGCAAAGTATTTTCTCTTCACGTATAGTCAGTGGGCATACTTGAAGACTGGCTATAAATCAAATCATGTAAAGGAACAATTTGTTCAGACCAGTCTCAAACTCCCTACACTGTAGGTTAATGGACTGACACCTATCAGAAAACAACTACTCCCCTGGCTAATACCACGAAGGGTGTTGGATTATATCCGACAGGTGTCAGTGCAGGAATCTTCACTAAAGTATTTCCTGCATATGCTGTTGGCGATATAACTGCCGGAATCGATTTTCAATTATTGAACGGGCACATTTTCAGACCGGTTTCGGGCTATTTGGCCTCTCGTCAGTGCAAGTTAGTGGCCATCATCAACATAGAGTCGATGATATTTCATAATTGAAATTCGAATTCCTTGCAGTATATCATTCCTCGAACTAAGCTGCAGCAAACAAGAAACAACATGTTCGTCACTGCCCCACCTGGTGAACGAGGTACTAACTAACCGCATATCCAAAATTCGCCCATTTTCTCGTATATGCCAGGGGAGTAGTTGTTTTCTAGTAGTTGTCAGTCCATTAACCTACAGTGAAGGGAGTTCGAGACGCCTGAACAAATTTTTCTTTTATATGATTTGATCCTTAGAATTTTCCCAGAAAATAATTCCATATCTAACACGAAATTGAATGTACGCATGATACGCAGTTGATGCAGCCTCTGTATTTACTGACTAAGCCAATACCTCAAGTGCATAGCAGTATCCTCCCATATTTTGTGCCAGTTGGTCAGCGTGTTTTTTCCCATCCAGTCTCGGATCTATTATGATTTTTTATAATTTTACGTAATGAGTAGCTGTAATTTCGTCTGCATCATTTAGTAGTGAGAAAGTGCCATTTTGCTGCATATTTAAAATCTCCATGAATTGAGTTTTATCAATATTCATTTGCATGTTATTCATTTCAAACCATTTTTCTATTATATTTATAGAATTCAATATGTTGCTTTTCATATCATTTCCAGTTACATCGCCGAATATTTGAGAAGTGTCATCCGCAAATTGGATAATTTTCAAAAAAGTTATCGATATACAAAATTATTATCAATGGTTCAAGTATGGAGCCTTGTGGGAGCCCCACTTTTATTTTTTTTTCTGTTTTGGATTTGATTTGTTTTTCATTAACATCTCTTTCTATTAGGTATTGAAATCTATTTATTACGTAAGAGTGTATAAGTTTTAAAGACACTCCTCTTATTCGAAAATATTCAAGTTTTTTTAAGAGCGTAGTGTGGTCAATCCTATCGAATGCTTTAGAAAGATCTTCAATTACTGCTATAGTTTCATTTTTATTCAGTCTAGTGAGTTCAATATCGCAGTGAGGGCATTATATAACGCTAGTATAGTGGAACCATTTTGAGAATCTGAAATCAGTTTCTGCCTTTCAACAAAATTCACAACTCTCGAGCATATTATTTTTCCAAATATCTTACTGATATTTGATAAAAGAGCTATTGGTCGATAGTTTTGCCAATTTGATTTTTCACCTTTTTTATAGATGGCTTTAACTGCAGCAATTTTTAACGTGTCTGAGAATACTCCTTTGGTCAACATCAATAATACTTTCATCGGTATCTCATCGTCTCTTACTGTTGTCTTTTTTAGTGAGGTAATTACATCATATATTTCTTTGGGTTTCAAGAATAGTGAATTTGGTAATTATTCGTTTTTGAATCCATGTATCGATCAGAAGGTCCTGAAATGTATGAACAGATTACCAATTGTTGGACTTTTCTTATTAGCTGCGGTATTGACGAGGTTGAACGAAAAACTGTAAATATCCTAAAATAAAAAATTGGAAATCTCTATCAGCACCCATATTGAATCCAGAGCTGAAAACAACTATAGGCGAGAACCTAAACAGATATGTTTCTGGCAAGAGTTCAATATCAGTTGGGATGTGCCATTGCAGTAATATCAAGTCTTTTGAATGAACTTTTCTGCTCTCCAACAAAAGAAACAAACCTGACTCCTCTCAGATTGGTAGAATCAGCAAAACTCTTGACAGATTTGCATCATAACTTGTCACTTCATCGTCGGTTTATGATATCACCTAGCCTTAAACTGGATGTCAGGAGAATAAGAAAAGATTTTCAAATAGAACATCTGTTATTCGGGAAAAATTCACAGACGAAGTGAAAAAATTCCAAGAATGTTCGAAAATCATCTATGGAGTTGAAAATGAACTTGCCATTCTCAAAAAGTCAATTTTTTTCTAAAGGATATTAACGTTTCCAAGCAAATAAGTATCCAAAGAGCTTCAAGCGAACTCAGAACCGACCACCAAAATCGAAAGAAAAAGAAAGAGAGGAAAGGAAGTTCCAGAGGGGAAGAAGCGGCCGATACGAGAGGTCGAGGAGTAACATAGTCCATTATTGGAGGTAAATTATGCTGGTAGACTATCACAATTTCTAAACCAGTGGGTAGAATTTACTAACAACCATAAAGTTCTTGGTTGGATTAAGGGTATAAAATTGACTTTCACGGAAGAGCCAATACAATACAATACAATTCACCCAAAGTGAAATTCACTAAAGAAGATACCCACAACTGTGAGTTGATTATCAAAAACCTCATCAAAATGGAAGCAATATCTGCTCAGTTGCATAATGAGAAAGGTCAATTTCTTTTCTCATACTTTCTCAGAAGAAAACCAAATGAATGATTTCGATTCATGTTGCATTTGAAAAATTTCAATCAACTATTACCTCAATCGATCTTGTCGATCGATCAAGGTAGTAGGATCGATTTTGATTCTCGATCGCTGATTTTATAACTTATGGTTTGAAAATATCTGAACATATCTTCTTTCTCTCAGATAGAGATCGTATAAAGTGTTTATTATTCCAAACAGAACATCAGGTATGTGAAAGGAGAGGTCCACTAAATATTTAATAACTTTTTTTTGCTGTCAAAATGTCGGTATGCATGGCTTCATGTGATTGATATTCGAATTTATTTTGGTAATCATTCAAGATTCAAGTGATTTTCTTTTCCTCTTATAGATATTTTCAGGTTATTATCGCCAGAGGTGTATCAATTTGATTTTGATAACTTCGTGAAACGAAAATTTCTCACTTTTAAGAATTTGACTGCGTTTTTATTTTCACAGCATTTGGTTGTACGTGGAATAAAATTCCAAAATGAAATTGATAGTAGAAACGCAGTACACCACATGGTATCCTGTAAATCAAGGATGAAGATGATTCTGGTTGAGTAGTAACGCACACATTTCATTTTATTTTCAAAATCTGTAATTGTATGATATCTCACCTAGAGTCATCTTCATCTGAGCCGCCAGGTCCAGTAGGGATAATTCTTAAAAGTAGAATATTTTATCAAGACTTTAGATGTTACGATTAATTTGTATAAAACACATTCAAGTGTACATACACTAAAAGACTTCAACTGGTTACCATAGACATTCAAGGTTCAAGTGCAGTGTACAATTCTCTGGTCAAATACTAATTGTGTGCATCTTGTTTTCATGAAACGACTCCTACGTCGCTCCAAGTCATTCAAGGGGTGAGTATCGAAGCCCACCAATCAACATAACTGATAGGTGACCATCAAATCGCTCAAGGGGTGAATATCGAAGCCTGCCACTAACTCACCTGTCTTCCAAGGGGTGAATATAGAAACCCTATAAAAGCCACCAGATAAGGGGTGAATATCAAAGCCCACTGTTACCACAACATAGGGCCAGTTCGTTGAACCCACGTTGATCACTGACCAGATCAGGTATATCATCTGTTTTGGTGAAGCATTTTGTAAATATTTTTTTTGTTAAAGTCAGTTGTAGTAACGCAGTGCATGGAATAATGGCCTCTGTCACTCCCAGTACTTTGAAACAATATGTTGTCTACTTCAGAAAATGGTAGAATTATTGTGTAGAACATCAACAAAACCCTATCACTAGTTCACTAGAAGAAATCATAAATTTTCTCGACCTCCAATTTCAACAGATTGAGTCATTTTCTTCAACCAATAGCTGCAAATCTGCACAGTTGATTTAACCAAGAGTGGTACATATCAGAAATACGCGACGGACTGTGGCTGCTCATCGTTTTGAGGTTCAATTCAGTACACCTCGAACTTCACTGTTCAAGAACTCTTTCAGTTGGAGAACTACGTTTATGTGGAATGAACTTCTTGGGAACGTTTTTCCGAATGGATTCAAATCCAATGTGAATCGCTATCAAGGTACCATTCTTAGAGCGTCTGTAGTGCTTGTGTTCTGTCCTTAAAAAAAAACGGTGGTCAGCTATAATGTTAATTTCTATGCCTACAGAATATTCTAGATTCCGTCCCTTGTTTGGTTTTCCACCAGTCCGAATACAGGTATTTTCGTTGAGATGAAAGTTCATCATCCCCACATCATGACTTGTAACGTCGAGTGACGTTATTGACGAATAATGTTGAAACTTGACATGCTTTTAGAGTTGGTGAATTCATCTGCGGTTCCTCCTGAGTTCCTTCATACCTTTTGTGGTTTTCAATGACCAATAGGACTATTGCTCACATCTTCCATATTTATAGATCTGATATTTTGTAATCAGTCAATAAGTACTCAAAAATGAACAACTCTGCACCGATTCCACCTTTTCTCTATATCATACCTGTTCCGAGATCTCCCTGCAGATACTTGAATTTCAGTAGTTCTATACTTTCAACGGTATGAGTTGATTCTTTCCATTAACCAGGAACTGTTGTAATAAGAACGATACTTTTGTTTGAAGGTGAATGACAATGTTGCATGTTGAATTTCATCAGTTTGTACTTCTATTATTTAATATTGTATAAAATGATTTGAAATCCCTGAAATATGCAGTGCAATTGAAAATTGAAAGAATAGCTGAAAATAGCAAATATATTAAGCAATCAGTCATCACCCGAAGACGATTGTGGATACTAACAATCGAAACGTCGTGAAGTAACGTGGTATGAAATCACCTAATTTTTAATTATATTAATTTATTTTTTTGTTATAATTGTTCAATTTTTTTCACTTGTATTTTATTTCATTGTGAATTCATTACAGGTTTTTTTTCTTAATATATTTGCTATTTTCAGCTACTCTTTTAATTTTCAATTGTATTGGTTATTTCAGGGATTTCAAATCATTTTATCTAATGGAAGTCCGAACTGACGAAATTCACGAACGGTACTGTAATTAATAAAACTCGTGTATAGACAATTTCACGAATCATTAATTTCCTTTCAAGATTTCATTTGACAAAGAGTATACTAACATCCATTTTCATGTTTATAAATTTTTCACAATCACAGAACAGTCCTTCTGCTGGTTGTTTCCTGATCCACTAGGAAGAGTGAGTTTTCCTTTCACAGTTATTTGCACAACTGGATCTACTTTTTGGCACACGAAAAAGCGTTGGTCGGAGCAAGTTTGATCATTCCATAATAGGGTGTTCTTTGAAACGAAAACTTCGAGACAGGCTTCTACGGTTGATTTGGAATTGGGTTCTCCCTCTCTCCAGTTGAAGTAAGTCATAGGTTTGTTACTCAACCATTCCCAACTACCACCAGGTTTTCTATGTCCTGCAGTCCAGTATGGGGTTGTTGCTGTGAAAAATGATAAGAAATAGATACAAAGTAATAAAAATGGATGTGTTCAGAAAAAAAATCTCGATATTGAATATTCTTGCTCTAATTGGGAAATATCGATTTTCATCTCTACTGGAATGAAATTTTTACAAGAATTTCATCAATGAAAATGATGGTTTAAGCAATTGAAATCAAAATATTGTAATGTTTGTATGATTTGGATTTTTGGGTTGGAGTATCAGTGTTTTTTGTGATACTGACACATGTTTGAGTTTTTGAACAAGGAAAACTCCTTATCAGCATTTACTGCCAAATGTATTTTTCATCTCCATTTTTCATTAGTTTTCAAGGTTGACTCATTTCGAATATTCGAACCTGGAGTAAACAATTCATGGAAACCATCATATTTCATCATTAAAATCAAAAAGTACTCGTAGGTGAAGAATTTTTATTGTTCTTTCATGTGAATGACTTTTGAAAATGATTTTACCTATTCCCTGCATCACTTCGTATAAGTCGTTATTTTCTTTTTCATTTTGTAATTCAGCAAGTTGCATGAACATGTCAGAACAATATTTCAATGCCTGGGCATACGTTGCCTGAAAAATAAAGACAATTTAGTGATATATGTTGAATGAAAATCATTTTTTGTACAACTGTTTTCGAAAATGACATTTTCATAGGTTGTTGAGAATATTAAAAGATTATGTTGACAAAGTAGCGAGTTAAAAATATTTTCAAAACTAGTGTTGAAAGTTTTCTCAACACGACTTTTTTCGATCAAATAGCAACAAACGAAACATAATTATTCAATTTTCGAAAAAATTTCATTATGAACAATAGATATAGATACAATCGAATTCTGTTGAAAATGTATTATATACATTACATTGTTATTATTATTTATGAACATTTCTATGAAAAGTACAATTAGAACAACCGCTGATATTAATATCAGCGGTTGTTCTAATTGTTCTATTTTCTGCTATTCACGCCGGTAGGCGTGAATAGCAGAAAATAGTTGCAACTTTTATCATTAAATATTTTTCATCTGGCGTCCAATTTATGAACTCCTGGACTGGTTCAAGCGTAAGAGTTTTTGAATTTTTGGGCCGATAACGCCAGGGGTATACCGGATTCCGTGTAGCTGCGAGTCGGTCTACATTGGAACCACGAAACGAATCATAGGGACCAGTTTCTCCGAACACAAAAGAAACTGTCGTCTCGGATGAACCGACAAATCGATTGTAGCCGAACATGCTCTCAATGAAGAAGGTACCCACATTATTTCATTCAAAGACACAAAATTACTTGCCGGTACCCAAAACTACTACCCAAGAATGTATAGAGAGGCAATAGAGATTCAAAAACTAGGGATAATTTCAATAGAAAAGAGGAGACAATGAATATCAATGAAAGTTGGCTACCTGTTATGAGAGGCAAACAAACACGAAAAAGGTCTAACAATGAAGAAAAATATGAAAAGAGCAACCAGTACTGAAATAGTAGTTGACGGAGTGGATACGACAGGAACAAGAACCCGAGCTTCAACTCGGGTATTGCGACCGTTACCACAACGCCTTTGAAAATGTCTACCGCAGCAGTAGACGAAACGTCAGGCATGAAAATCTGCAGACCACGGCCAAAAAACCCAGAAAATAGCTTTCATACAGTTATCTCCGGCCGTGAAAGTTAACATTTTTCGACGGAAGAAACTGTCGCCACGGACAAACCAACAAATTGGCTGTAGTCGAACATGCTCTCAAGAAGAAGATACCCACATTATCTCATTCGAAGACACAGTAATACTCAACAGTACCCAAAATTACTACCCAAGAATATATAGAGAGGCAATGGAGAGCCAAACACATAGAAATAATTGCAAAAGAAAGGAGGAGACAATGACCTCAGCTTCATGGGCATACAAAGAAACATTACAACAGGAAGTTGTTTTGAATTTTTCAATCTGATGATAGTAGTATCTCACTGAAAGTTTAGCAATTTAATAAAATATAGCGAAAATGATCCAGTTACCTATGAAAATGAAACATTTTTTTATTGGAACATTGGAACTCCTGATTTTTCAAAATGAAGTAAGTTGAGATAAAATGATTTGAATGATTTTGAGCATTGGGCAGTTGTAGTCCCCATCAACGACCCTCTGTTCGAAATACGATAAAGCAGCAGAGCATATACTTTATGCCCGCTGCGGACAGAATCAGGTTTCAGAGTTTGGCGGAGCCGTACCCTTATCATGTGACCTGAAAGATCACTCACCATACAAACTTCGTCAAGGAGCTGGATTTATTTGATCGAGTTTGAATAGGTGTGAGCCACAATATACCTTTGCGTGTTGCGGTGGAGGGTCGAATGGACCCACTCACTTTTGACCTAACCTAACCCTAATTCCATCAACGACAACCCTCGACAGTTGAAACTTATGTGAGCTAAGAATTAATGGTGTATAAACCCTTAACGTGTGATTTCTACAATGTTTCTGGCAATTCCAGTTGATTCAATGAACACCAACCGATAACCGTCTTCATGTTCGTGACCGTTATTAATTTTTGGATGCAGTTCTATATATTGTCCCGAATATTCTGATCAAGATGATGAAATTTCTATATAGTTATCGAAAGTTCATACTAACCTTTTGTGTACTAAGATAGAACTTCTTAGCAGGAATATTTGGTTCAGATGAGCTTATTGAGCATACATTCTCATTAACGCTGACACTAACTAGATTTGTCTCACATTCGTTTTGTTTTGTTTCACAAATGAAAGCACGCTTATCTTCGCATGGTTGGTCGTTCCATAAAACTTCGGTATTCTTCTTGAACACTTCCAAACAACTCTCGTTGCCTCTAGCAGAATTGGGCTCTCCTGAACCCCAGTTGAAATACTTGAATTCTTCTCCATTCAACCAGGTCCAGATTGACCCGTTAGAATTTTGATGTCCTGATGTCCAAACAGGATAACTGATATCTGCAATAAATGGTTAGAACATTTCAAGGTAGATAATTGATGAATACTGTGATGCATTGATAGATACTTCGCGAATATTTGAGATTCAAAATTTATTTGTTAGCCAAATGAATATCATCTGATTGGATATCATCTCATATTGAATCGTCTTTTGTATCAAGCCAACAATATCGATGCTTTACAACCAACTTCGATTCGTCGAAATAATTTTTTCCAAAGATGATTTCTCCCAACGTAGTCTGATTTCGATGAATTTCTTATCTGAGAAGTGATACTTCAGGTGTAGTTCCATTTATAGTTGATAGAGTTATAATAACGAATGATTGAACTTTTATATTTGAATAAACCATTCCACGATAAAATGGCGAACATCACGGAAAAAAGGAAGAAATCAGGTTCGAAATAAACAGTTTCCGAAGATATGTAGATCATCTATAGAATTTACTTTCAGAAAAAAACTGTATGAGGTTGAAGAAGAAGTAATCCAAAATACTACATTTTAGTCATCCCACAATCCACCGTTGTTTTCCAGATAACACCTATATTACTATCAACATTATCTTTTTCGTGGTACAAGTGAACATAAGGTTTGATCGTGTTTGATGAGTAGTTGTTATCAGCAAAGAATGTCAGTTTTCTGCATTTATCTAGACAATATTTTCACCTGTCGTTATTCGAAAGTATGGAAGGCTTCATTCCACGAAGGACTCACATAATTTCCTGCCCTGTAGCTTTGCCTCATCCTAAGATGTGAGTATCCGACTCCAAATCTTCTCACTATATATATAACGGAAACATTCCAGAACCAAGCATTCTTTTCTCTTAGGTAGACTAATGGGGGCTCTGCCGTAATGAAACTCTTTTCTCTAGCTAACTCGTGGGGTTCTTTACGGACCGAAAAATTCGACCGATTTGGTGACAAGTCTTGGACCCTTCTTCAAACCAAGTCAAGTACAATGGTGGCTCGAAATGATGTCTCCAAGAGAAACGCGCCATATATACAAGAATATTCGAACTTTCACTAACTATTCAGTACTTTTCAGTTATGTAGACACACCAACGTTTATAGCTTCTCTGAGGGAGAAAGGAGAATAAACCTGTAAAAAAAAGTCTTAGAGTGCAGAATTCTATCATTCATTTTACGAGTTTCCATGTTGAGTTGATATAGATCTCGAATCCACTATAGTACTTCCCGAGGTGAAGGATGTTTGTTCATGAGCCGACAACTGAAATGAGTTTTCTGTCGATCTCATAGATGTCGTCTTCGTAGAAAAATATCCATTCTTACTTATACTTGCGATAGTTCTTTGGAGACATTTGACTTCAACAGTATACAGGGTGTTCAAAATTCGATCGTCACCATTGGGATCTCGGAAACTATGAGACATATGAAGATGGTTAAATTGGGGCAAAGTTGCGCATTTACTTGACTAACAATATGCCGTTGAGAAAGTTCTGAAATTCCGAGTATACCCGGAGATATCCGGTAAAAACAGAAATTTCAGAAAATGGTTTCAATTTTTTTTGGCTTTATTTTTCGAAAAATTCGAGAATGAATTATACTTTCATATTGCTACTTTTTCCCTGCTACATAATGGTGTTTTCAGATTTGCTATCCGACGTTTCGTCTTCTGGCCACCATTATCAACTTCATTTTTTCTTATCAGCGCTACATTGAATTCTTTCTGTTTTGAATAGAACCAGGTTTAATCTTTTTATTGATGTATCATAAGTTATCATTTTTTTCGAAAAATTGGAGATATTGAAAAAAATTAATTCTTATCATAATAGGCTTCGACTTTAATGTTTTATTTTTGACTTTCAATTTGTTACACTCGATGACATTTTGTTATTGTACAAGTCATCGAATTTTTGGCGAAAAATGGCCTTCACGAATGAAGAAAAAAGAGATATTATACAGATTTATTACAAATATGATAGAAACAGTGTTAGGACATCGAAAATGTATTTGAACTTGTATCCCGAAAGACGACAACCACATCGAACTATGTTCAAGTAATTGGATCAAAATCTCACCGAGTTTGATTCGTTTTGAAAGACAATGAAAAAATATGGAGACAGAATCAACAATCAAAATTTAATAAATGAGGTGAATATGAGGTAAAGTAGACATTGTGTTCTTTTCAATGAAAATAGAACTCTGAACAAATAAAAATAACCAACTAGAATGTAAAGACAAAAGTCAATCACAGCAAATGCTCAAAATGTTGTCCTTGATCATGATCACACAACTGTGTGATCTCTCACAATGCTGTGTTGAAGGTCCCCAATATTTTGATGACCGTAAACTCTATTTTTCAGTGTACCTCATGAGAATGTATCCATAACACTTGAGTCTGGAGACCTTGCTGGCCACCTCACCGGCCCATTATTTCCTATTCATTTAGTCAGTCAGTCAGGTAATTGGATACTCTTCTGATAGTGTGCGGTGGAGCACCATCATGTTGAAACCAGATGTTGTTATAGTTGGCCAAAGGTAGATGATCCAAATAGTCTTCAAAAATCGACATTAAAAACTGATGATAGGTTTCTCCATTCAGAATTTCGTCAAATAAATGAGGACCTTAAATTGTATCTTTGTGAATTCCTGCCCACACGTTGATACTAAATCGCACTTGGGGTCAAATTTCTCGGAACTGCCTGGGGTTATTTATGCTCCAAATGTGTTAGTTAATTCGGTTGAATATCCCACAACTCGTAAAAGTGCTTTCCTCTGTCCAAATTGAATTTTTCAGGTAAACAGGGAAATCAGGTCTTTTTATTAGAAAATTACAGAATTATAATCGCCTTTTGAGATCACCTGAATGAAATTTTTGAGATATGTGTATTTTGTAACATTTTAAACCGTTTTTTTTGGATGTCTCCAAGCACTTGTATGACAAATATTCATTTCGGAGGAAATTTGACGTGCAGATTTCCCCGGGTCCATGTTTATCTGCAAATTATTGATTTTTATTGAAAAGGACCCAATGTCTAACTTACCCGATGCATACCTCCTTTGTCAAATTTTCTCCAGTTTCCTGGTCCATTCTGTACCCGTATTTTCTCCTTGGCTTTTCAAATGAACCAAACCAGGTGAGAGATTTTGATCCAATAACTTGAACATAGTTCGATGTGGTTGTCTTTTTTAGGAATACAAGTTTAAATACATTTCCGATGTCCTAACACTGTTTCTATCGTATTTGTAATAAATTTGTATCATATCTCTTTTTTTTTAATTCGTGAAAACCATTTTTTGCCAAAAATTCAATGAGTGTAGCAAATTGAAAGTCAAATTCAGAAACATCAAAGTCAAATCGTATCATAATTATTATTTTTTCAATAACTCCAGTTTTTCAGAAAAGAATGATAACTCATGATACATCATTGAAAAGGTGGAATCTGTGTCTATTCAAAACAGTAATCCAATGTAGCGCCCATAAGAAAAAATAAAGTTGGTGATGTTGGCCGGAAGACGAAACGTCGGATAGCGAATGTGAAAACACCATTATATATCAGGAAAAAAGTGGCAATGTGGAAGTACAATTCATTTTTGAAACCTTCGAAAAATGAAGCCAGAAAAAAATGAAAACTATTTTCCAAACTTTCTTTTTTTCCGGATATCCCCAGATATACTAGGAATTTCAGAACTTTCTCAACGGCATATTGTTAGTCAGATAAATGCGCAGCTTTTCCCCAGTTTAATCCTCTTCATATCTTATATCATATGGCGAGGATCGAATTTGAAACAACCTGTATTTATGATTCAGCCGAGTACCACCGATGTTGCTGTCTGATATTGGGAGACGAATGCATTGTTTTTGGGATGTGGTTTCATTTATTCGCCTTGCAGTGAAAGCTGCAATGAAAGATAAAGGACCAATTTCATTTCGCACTGTCGTAGTTCGTTTTCTCAACGTGCAACGTTGGGGAGCCCCATTCATATTTGATATCAGTTATAGAATTATTTATCGAATGTATAGAAGGTGCCTTCGTGAGAGCAGATGTCATCGCTGTTATGAACAAATGAAAGAACTTTTAAATAGCAAAGTTCGAGGTGTACTGAGTTGAACTTCAAAACGATGAGCAGCCACATTCCGTCGCGTATGTCTGATATGTACTGCCCTTGGTGAAATCAAATGTGCCAAGTCCCCTGATCACTTCCCGTGAAAGTATATATGGAAGACAGATGAACCTCCAACCTGTCTTCGATGTTCTAGACTATCAAGGTTACAAGTTATGTTTGCGTCTCCAATCAGGCGGATGGCTCTTTTTTGGATGGAATGTAGCAGCTTCAGGGTATGCCTGGGGGCGGAGTTCCATGCATGAGAACAATACTCCAAAGAAGGTCTGATCTGAGCTTTATAGAGCATTAAAAGTGGCTGAGGTGTGTACAGTTTTCTGGTTCGAAATAGTGTTCCAAGCTTTTGAGATGCCTTGCCCTTGCAATTTCAGCAACATGATTGTGCTAAAACATATCAGTTTCCATTTTAACACCCAACAAACTTATCGAAGCAGAAAGCGGAATTGTCTGTCCTGACATTATTATATCCGGTTCAGAGACATTCATCTTTTTGGAGAAAACCGATGTCTCGGTTTTCGTGGCATTGAAATGAACCTGGTTACTTTCACTCCAATTCGAAATTACTTCTAAATCCTCATTGAGATATGCAACCTCCTGCTGCCGGTGAAGAAATGCATCCGCAACCGATGTCCTGGTATCCAAGTGGAATGACGAGACAAGTGAGCTGTCGTCAGCGAAGCAATATATTGAATTCTTCGTTTTTTCTAATAAGTCGTTGATGTACAATGAAAAGAGGGTTGGAGACCATATGGTAAAAGTATTTGAGGGATATCCATCGTCTGCCACTTGCAGGGAACGATCTTTCAGGAAACTTGAGAGCCATACACAAAAATGATCCGACAAGCCATAGCATCGAAGTTTGGCAAGCAAACCCTCGTGCCACACACGAACGGAGGCCTTGGGAGATATCAAGTGCAACAGCTCTTGACTCTCCATGATTCTCGATTGCGTTTTTCCAAATATGGGTGACATACGATAGAAGGCCGCCTGTTGATCTTTGTTCACGGAAGCCATATTGATGATCGCTCAAGATGTTAATGCCTTCCAAATATTTGAGGATATGGTGATTTACGGCTTTTTCCATGATTTTTGATATCACTGATAGCAAAGCGACTGGTCTCTAGTTATTTGGAAGATTTTTCTTGCCCTTTTTGGTGAATAGGCTGAACGCGAGCAATCTTCCAACAAGAAAGAAAAACACTTTTCTTGTAAGAAAGGTTAAAAAGTTTAAAAAATACTGGTGCGAGTTCATTTGCGCACTTTTTGAGTACGATGACAGGCACTTCATCAGGACCAGACGCCTTGTTGATATTGAGTTGTTTCAGAATTTTCCTGATCAGACGTTGTCGAAACGTTATTTCTGGCATTGGGGATGATTCTTGTGTGAGAATAGTGAGTGGTGCCTTTCCCAGAAAGTCGACTGTGGAGT
>WOGR01003135.1:0-16286 GCA_015342045.1 Leptinotarsa lineolata
CTTTCTTCGATGTTCCAGACTATCAAGGTTGCAAGTTATGTTTGCGTCTCCAATCAGGCGGATGGCTTTTTTCTGGATGGAATCCAGCAGCTTCAGGGTATGTTTAGGGGCGGAGCTCCATACACGAGAGCAATACTCCAAAGAAAGTCTAATCTGAGCTTTATAAAGCATCAAAAAGTGCTGAGGTTTGAACAGTTTTCTTGTTTGGAACAGTATTACAAGCTTTTGAGAAGCAGTAAAATGATTATGCCAAGACATATTGGCATCTATTTTAACCTCCAACAAACTTATCGAAGCAGAAAGCGGAATTGTCTGTCCTGACATTATTATATCTATGTATATGTGGATCTGTAGTTCAATTTATCTATTGTTTGTTTGTTTTATTAAAAAAATAAGGTGTTTGTTTGAATGATGTGTGAGTGATGTTCGATGCAATGTACCTATCGCGATTGTTTAATTATTTAACTTAAATGTTATCTAATTATATTAACTGTATATGATTTTAATGTGATATCCATATACAATTTTTCTCGTGCTTTTTTGTTCATATTGAAAGAAACTTTATTATTTTATTCATTATAATCTATGGTATATCAATATAATATAACCCACGCACAGGTTTATTCTTCTGTGGGAACTCTATATTTATTTGTCATTAACTAAGATTACTGTATATTTCAAATTGAATGGCAAATAAATATATAATTATGATTATCATGAATTATGATGCCCTGACTCAGTGGTATATGTATTTTGAACTATGGATTTCAAAATGTCTTAATTATGTTGACTAGTCCAATACCTAAGGTTTTTAACTTATAAAAACCGTATTTTGTATGTGTGAAGATCTTCAGTGATGAATATTCAATCTAAATTTATTCTGACGTATATGTGCGCTGATTGAAAAAAATGCTGTGTATTTTTTTTTCAACATTGTTCATCACATGGATTATCATCAATTCCAATCATTATAAGAGAGTTGAGATAGGATCAAAATTTATTAAAATTTATCAATTAAAACCTCACCGAATTGAAAAAGCAAAATCCCATGGCTTGTTGTGGTTCTGCATGATGACCTGGAGGTCTGACTATTGCAAAACCATTCCTGATATCTCCTGTCCAGGTACGTACTGCTAAATCTACAGTACAACCAACTGCCATTCTGGCAGCAGGTGCAGTATATAATTCATTCCATGTTGTGTCTGTATCAACCTGGAAAAATAAAAAAGTATTCAGACTATTTTTGCCTTCAACTCCGACATTTAATATGAAAAAAGGTCAATATCATTTGCAGTCGATTCACTTACTGATTTGTAGTAAACGATGTATATTATAGAAAAAACATTAAACATCTATTCAAACAAGAACTTCACAGAAACGGTATCTGAGCCTAGGCCACCTTTAACAAATATCAAGCTTTCATATTAAGAAACAAAAACTTTACTATATAACTCGTAGCCTGTGTGAAGACACATTCATCATACTCAACCTGTCAAAGACATCATTGATGTGTTTCTTTTGAATTTGAAATCTCGCTCAAAATACGAGGTCTGTTTCGCGGGCTGCGTACATTCGATTAATAAATTTTTTATCATCAACAACCAAGGGCGGATCCAGCTTTGGCGCATTGGGGTCGGTCATATTGTCGTCGTCAAGTAACAAGAAGTTATAATTCAATTTTTATAAAGACAAATACAAGAAAACTCGGGTATTTCATTAATAAATGTAAGTACTGTATTTAAAAATACCTACCTATATTTAAATAAATAACAAAATCAATTTTTATTTCAGATCTTCACCAAAAACGCGTTATCACTTCAATGGATACGTTTTTATGGACGTGGAGAAGTGCCAGTCCGGTTTGAACATCTTAGCCAGATTTGATTCTTTGTAGCGTAGAGAAAGATCTTTTCGCTGTCGCTACAATAACAGGTAGTGTAGCCATGATACATAATTTTCTTCAATTAGGATACATCTCGATATCGCAATTTGAAAAAAGGTCAGAAATCGACTGCCACTTCATCATCTATAGCCGATATTCGTTTATAATTATAAAAACTGCTTTTGTAAACGACAGTTTCTGTCGTATTATCTAGTAACAATGTATAATCAAATTTTCGATGCGTTCGTTCGCGAGTAATGCGTTTGCCGCCAAACAAAGTATTATATTAAATTAATTAAATATTGACAGTACTTAAATAAAATCTATATTGTGACAAAAAATATATATAAATATCATGTTTAACAGTTTTAATTAGTGGTCAACCTAGGTCCTGGACCAAGCCCAAGGGAGGGGGGTCATGACTCCCATGACCCCCCCTTAGATACGCCATTGTCAACAACCAATGAAAATGTTTAGAAAGTGAAGAAAATCGTTATGGAGAATCGTCGAATTACTATTAGAGAAGTCGCTGAAGATGTCGGCATCAGTAGGCTCATGCCATGCATTTTTTCGTAAATTTTGGGCATGAAGTGCGTGGCAGCGAAGTTCGTTCCAAAGTTGCTGAATTTCGACCAAAAAAGCCGTCGCATGAGCATCGCTCAGGAATTGTTCAATGACGTCAACGACGATTCAGATTTGCCTAAAACGACCGGTCATACCCGGTGACGAATCATGAGTTTATGGTTATGACATCGAAACCAGAGTCCAATCATCCCAATGAAAGAGCCCAGGGGAGACAACACCAAAAAAACACGAAAAGTTCCATAAATTATCAAGGTTTTGCTCACTGTTTTCTTTGATTACCGTGGCGTAGTGCATCAGGAGTTCTTGACACATGGTGGTACGGTCAATAAGTAGTATTATCTTGCTTGCGAGAAGCAGTACGAAGAAAACGTCCGGTATTGTGGAAAATCAATTCATGGGCTTTTGCATCACGATAATGCACCTGCTCACTCGTCATTGTTTGTTCGTGATTTTTTGGCCAAAAACAACACCGTCATCATGCCTCAGCCACCATATTCACCAGATTTGGCCCACTGAGATTTTTTCCTGTTCCTAAGATTGAAGAGACCCATGAAAGGACAGCGTTTTGCGACGATTGAGGAGATAAAAGCCGAATCGCTGAGAGAACTCAAGGACATACCAAGAACTGCATATCAGAACTGCATCGAGGATTGGAAAAATCGCTGGCACAAGTGTATTATATTTGAAGAAGATAAAATGGAAATTGATGATTAAATGAATATTTTTTGAGAAACATGAAAATTCACCTTTCAACATTGAAAATATGTGTTACTTCCATATCAATTTTAAAATATACTATATTTTGAACAGCACAGCAAAATTGAAAGGATTATTTCACAAATAACAAAATTTGTTAAGTAAGTTATTGATTACAATCAAAATGAAAGATCTTCACTTATTACCCAGATTGTATCGCGAGACTTCATATATCTTATTTCTTTCACTTCCACAGTATACTGTGATCGAATCCAATACTGAAACATATACTTTTTAGCTTAAGTTTTATATAACTGGTTTTAATTCCATATTCGCATGAGTGACTGCGTCAGGGTCACCTTATCATTTCCATCAATTTATGCTGGTTTTGTAATTGTAAATCACACGCGCTTTTCATTTTCCTTGTCAAGGGGTACTGAAATAAATTGACATGTAATGTTACCCTGATTATAACAGGAATTACAGCATTGTTCAAATATGTTTTACTGAGGTTTAAATCAATCAGCATTTGAGTGTCAGATTGAATGCTAAACTGGAAATTTGAATGCAAATTGAAATTTTTTTCACAACAAAAGGTTTTGGCTTACAGGTTAATATAAAAAGTAGGGAATACGAACAAAAACTCCCAGTAAAAATACTACCCATAAATTAAACAACTACCGTCCTGATATGTTGCTATTGTTATATTTAGATAGATTGTTGCCTGGGAACAGAGAGTTGGGGAATTTTGTCAATCATAAATCACAGCTAAGATTGTGGCAGAGTGTACGCTAATAATTATATATAGGTATTATCCCTATTGAGGAAAGACTACCGTCACTCACTCAGAAGTTGGCTAGAAAAGACGACAATGTAGAAAACATTAGAAAGTATGCTGTGACAAGAAACCCCCATGCAAGAGTACGACATCGACACCCAACATAAAGTTTTTTTGTAATATTTTAAAATAAGCTATTTAATTTCATAGCAGTCGATGGTCAGTTGAGCAAAATTGTAATTTTGTTCAATAAATTACTATTATTATTATTATACAGAGAGTACAGCGCGATGACCATCGGTTAGCCGTATTTTGGGAAATAATATGATTCATGTTTGTTTGAAGGTGATTGACAATGTTTCATGGTGAATTTCATCAGTTCGGACTTCCACTGTCTAAGGTTGTATTAAATGATTTAATGATTTGAAATCCCTGAAAAACCCAATACAAATGAAAATTAAAAAATAGTCGAAAAAAAGCAAATATATTGAGCAAAAAAACCTGAAATGAAGTGGAAGTCAGAACTGATGAAATTCAATATGACTCATATTCTGGAAATTGGTTATACCTATTATACCGGAAGTTTTTACATACTTCCATATTTCAAATATAACACCCTGAAAATTTTCACATTTTTGAATACCTGGCATAATTCTAATGAGAGTTTATGTAATACACCTATTCCAAAAATGAACCGTTCTCGAGATATTCATTTGTTTACTCAAAAGAACTGGGTATTCGGCTCTCGAGTGATTCCCCATAAAATTCAGAGGTTTGATAGAATACATAAATAAGCTACTATTGATTCATCAAAATACTTCACTCCATCGTCTTGTGGGAGTAATATTTACAAAATGTTATAGAAGGTGTTCGGAATCGATGACCAATTCATTATAAGAAAAGTAAATTCTGTCATTTCCCAAGTTATTTCAAAAATTATTACAAAATGTAACAGACAGTTTTTATTCGATAGTTAATTTTCCTCAATTTCTGGTAATCAGATTTCGAATACAACGATTCATCCTCTCTGGGCCACCCACAGCCTATTTTTTTCAATACGGACCTGCACATTTTATGACACTTTTCGAAATAACTTTACACGCTTAATTCAACGATATATCGGATAATATCATTCATAGTTAAAACTCATTAATACACTATAAGTTATAGTGTTATAGTGAAAATCATACAATAAATTGTGTTATTAAACTAATGAGTTTTAATGTGGATTTTCATCAAGTATCGGCCAGTTCTATTCAATCATTTATAGTTTATTTTCAGGTGATTTTGACCCTTATCCAAATTTCTTTGGTTTGGATCTGTATTAAATTTAGGTTAGGTTAGGTCAGAAGTGAGTAGGTCTATTCAAACCTCCACCGCAACCCACAAGGGTTTATTGTGGCTCACACCTATTCAAACTCGACCAAATAAACCCAGCTTCTTGACGAAGCCGATTAGTTTGTATGGTGAGTGATCTTTCAGGTCAGATGGCAAAAGTGTGGTTCTACCAAACTCTGAAAACCTGATTCGGTCCACGGTGGGGCAGGCAAAAAGAGGCGACACACACTATCTTCTGACAGTCCGAGTCTCTGCATATGATGATTCAGACGACAGTGACCTGCAAGGATGCCTGTTAGACATCGTATTTCATCCCTACTAAAGTCCAAAAATTTTTGGTTTCAAGCTTCGAAGGGTGAATGAACGCCTTGGAGTGAGCCAATCCTGGAAGATTTTGTCAGAAGTCTTTAAAACTTCTTGCCAACCAGATGTTCAATGTTTGTTTGGCAAAGCCTAAAGCAATAACAATGACAGGTTCTGTTCCGATGAATCTACTTGCAGCATCCTCCTTTGCAAGGGAGTCAGCAGCCTTGTTGCCTTCCAGGCCAGTGTGGCCAGGGATCTAGACCAGAGACGATTTGTTAAGTCTTCCTATTGAGGAGAGGGATTCTACCATTCTCGCTGCACAGAATTCAATAGCAAAGATTTCCACTTGGAATACAGTTGCATAGGTACCTAGGCAAGTTTTTATCTCTGTCCTGGGTCTGCAACTAAAAACACCTACACCAGAGCCTGAAGGTGTTATTGATCCATATCTGAACCAACAACTTCTGTTCTTAATATTTTCTTCTCCCGGAGGATCCAGTCCTCTCTATTCGGGAAAAGTACTTTATGAGGCAGTTTATAGTTGACAGTTGGAGGCATAAAGACAGAGGTCGTTCTCAGAATGCTGTGACTTCTAGTGACAGCTAGCAATCTAGTACTAAAAATTAGTTCAACTACAAATATTGAATCATATGGATAGTTATGGATTCATCGTTAATGAAAATCACATTGAAACAATAATGACACTTTTATTTAATTTTTATCGATACATATCTAACGTAAATGGTAAAATATGATTTTATATTCGACCTACTAAATATTTACTCGAACAAATGTAAAAATTTATTGTCCCTCGAATAAAATTTATTTATTATGAAACTGTCTTTTTGTTTCTTGAAAATTAGTTTGCTTTGCTTCTTCTCAATCTCCGAAAAAATTCTGATATGCACTTTTTGGTATGTCCTCGAGCTTTCTCAGCCTTCTGTGAAAAGCTTGTACCACTTGTAAACATTTTCCACCGCATACCACTGTCAACATTTCAAGTGTTTCTGAGAAATCAATTATATTTTCACACAAAATTGAATGCAAATTCTGAGACCAATTTTTTTCACAACAGAAAATCTCCGAACACGCAAAACACTTCTAACTTTTATTCTTTTCACCAACAAACACGAATGTACTCAGCCCGCAAAATTTGAATATTCACCTTATTTTCTGAACAGTTACGTATGAAAACATACCGTTTATTTTAATTTTAGTAATCTCCTGATGATGCTGACTTTGTTAGCGAAACGCGCGTTGATAGACCATTTTTGTTATGTTGTGGAAAAATTGTTCTCAATAGATACATTTCACGCCAGAGGTTCCAATTCCACATACCGAGATTTTTGTTGTTGTATTTAAAATATTATGAACATATACCAAACACATAAACCTATGAACATATGAAATTTCATGAAAACTGTAGTTTCATATAAAATTTATTTTTGAAAAAATAATAGCCTACCATATAATATTTTGTTGATTCAAATACTAAATTTATCATTATAGCAATTCATTGTGCGCATGCATTTGTAAGTTATTCAGTATAATTTAGAAGTTAATTGCATAAAATAAAATACTATTTTGTAACATTTCATGGCATTGAATTATGAATTATTTTATAATTTACCCATGAAACGCTACAACAAAAAATGTAATTTTTTTGTTTGCACTATCATTAAAGCACACTAAAACAGGATACTGAACCATTTTGAAATCTAAAACCGAACGTTAAATGCCTTTTCAGAAAAAGTGAACTCTACAAATACTGAATCACGAATAATACGTTTCATTTCATCTTACCATAAGTTTACCATACTTTAGTCATCACTTGGCGATTTTTTGAGTGATTATTCCCCTGGTTTCTACTTACATGCGTAATACCCTATCGACTTTGAATGCAACAAACTCTAATAAGAATGAACACTATGAGCAGGCTTATGAAGTTTTTAGGAGAAAATATTGAAAGTGTATAGAGCATAACCCACTCATGATAAAGACATTTATTTATCTGACAACAAAAACGGATAGTTGGAGAGAAACAAAAAGAGAAATGGATTTTTTTTTCAAAAACAACCCGTGAGGAGTTCAATAACTACATTTCTAGGGAGGCAGAAGACATCAGTTGCCTGATTGTCTAAAAGAATTGCCACAACTTCCAAACTCATTTTGTCTCTTAGCTGTCATTTCTTGAAAAAATCTAACTGTTACGATGTATACGGACTAAACAGTAAAATTTTGAATGAGATATCAGATTTATTATCAGAGCCCCTTACCAATCTAATCAATTTATGTTTTCCTTTCGAAACCTTTCCGGACGTACTCAAAATAGCAAAAATCATTCCTATTTATAAAAGCGGAGACGAAGACATTTCTTTGAACTACAGACAAATACCTAAAATATCTTTAATAGGACAAATCAGGCTTATATCTTATATAGACAAACACAAACTTATGAATCGAAAACAGCTTGGCTCCAAGAGTTGTAAGTAAATCTACAGATCGAACAGTTGGGCAGTTGGTTAGGGATATGGTTCACAATTTTGAGGCCGGTCGGATATTCACGGATATAGCTAATATCCGTGCTAATTGCGAAGCATAAAATCTGCTCTCGTTGACATTCAAAATCAACTGCTCTTTAACGATTCCTGATACTTCATCTATTCACTTGTCACTATGTTATTGAATAAAGATATAACGACTAATTATTTTGAAGCTTTGTTTCTCAACAAAACAGAAACCATATTTTTTGTAGATATTGAAGATGCAGTCAATAGGTTATGTTGGTGAAAGATTGAGGAAATTTCTTTGTCATATAGTCGAACTTTCGAAAATGTTTATTTTCCTTATTAAGGCATTCTTGGAAGCATGATTGAGAATAATACTGGGAACAATATCATGCGTAGTCACAATTCAAGATTTAAACAAGAATTTAGCACTCAACACTGAATAGAGACAATTACCACGATTGTGTAACATACTAAGAGCAAAATTGTAACACTTCAGATGCGTAATGTTTTATATTATTGATTTAAAACAATTGCATGCTTTCACACTGAGTATCATGTTATTCAATAAAGAAAGAGTATTCAACAAGTGGATGAAAGAAGGAAAGGGAACGATATTGTCAACTCACAGAAGGGCGAAAGTTTAAAAATTTGGTGTATACTTGAAAGTTATCCACTAAAATTAATTCAAATGAACGATAGATTAGGAAGTGTTGTGAGTTCAGTTTTCTGTGACTTAGTTTATTTTTTTTTTCAATTTCAAAATGTATAATTTCCGCTTGTTGAAAATTCTTTGAATGATTTTTTCAACTACTGTTAAAACATGGACATTATGAAGAGTAAAGGAATTTTATTTGCGAAAACTTGTACACTTCCGTTTTATTCTAGACTTTTTGAGAATTTGAAAACCGTTCCAAACTAGACCATCATGCATTTTGTTTCATTATTCATTACAAAACCGAGGGAGTATTTTGTAAACATGATACCACCAGAAACAGAACGCTTATTTTTTCAGGCAGCCAGTTCATAAATCTGGGAACAATGAATGTATGTCTGTAGAGGGTCCTCGAAACTGCTCTCAACAAGAAAATCTTCTTTATTGCATTGTCGATCCTGCAAATCCTCCTGTAAAGCCGCCCGCTGAAATACACCGAGTGGTTGCTTAGCGATGAACCGTTCGCTAGGCTGCACTCTCCACTAAAACGGGACTATCGAGCCTTTATTACAGCGTTAAGAGGATGAGAAAACGATAATGTTTTACATTTAATCAATTTGGGGATTTGTTTTTTACACTTGTATTTGAATAAACTGTAGGCAAGTTGATATTCAGAAGAATGAATGCGAAAAATTTCAGAATTTCAGACAATAAGAGGGAAATTTCATATCATCATTAGGAAGATCCTAAAAAATATTGTTGATATAATATCAATTCAATTTCACGAACTACACCTTACGATCTGATCTGCACAAACTTTATTTAACAATATATAACATGTTTCGTTATCAACAGTAGCTTTTTCAAAAGTGAATTGAAATTGTCCATATGAGTTATAATTTGAATCGAAATGATTATATTTTTAGGAGTGATTAATTTTTATGAAAGAAAGTTTTAAGCTTTCTACTACTCCATCTTGATATTAAAAAAATGTGAGAATCTTCCAAAGAAAGGAAGAAAGCAATCATTTTTAAAGACGTAACTCTAAACATAGGTGTGTAGATCATGCAAAAAAGTAACTTTCAGACAGAAAATGGAAGAAAAAGCCCTTCTGAAACAGCTACTTTTATATAACTATTGAATTACACGATAGGAAAAATTCTTTCGAAACAAATACTTTTACATGGATACTGAAATATACAAAAACACTTTCTTCTATACTCAGTTTGTATTCTCACACACACTTTGTTTTATTTGAATTTGAAGATAGAAAGCCCGAATGTTTGGAATACAAACTGAGTAAAAGAAAGTGTTTTTTGTATAATTCAGTGTTCTTATAAAAGTATTTGTTTCGAAAGAATTCGAAGAATTCAATGTTTATATGGGAGTAGCTGCTGGTGCTGATTTGAGAAAGATTTTCAGTTGAGATTTCGAAACACAGTTAACAATATTGCAATGATTCACGTAAGACTGACTGTATTGGACTCAGAAGATGTAGAATTCCACTGAAAAATGAAATGGTATCTGCTGGTAATGATATTTTCCCAATGTAAAGTATATTTTCAAGGACAAAAGACAAGCATTACAGGAAAATCCTCAAGGCGCTGCAAGAGCGGTGCCTGTGTCAAAGTAGCGACTCACATTGGATTTAAATCAATGGTCTTTAGTTATTCGAAAGATTTTTCTTGCCCTTCCTAACACAAATCAGTACCAGGTAATACTGATTCAATTGTATTTTATGATTAATACGATGTTAATAATGTGTTGAAATAAACAATATCATGACCTTGGTAATCATTTCCCAAAAAAACTCACCACTTGGCAATGATTTTCGTAAGTTTTCATTAAATATCAATATATTTGCAACACAATCTGAACCGTACGACAAAATTTCACAGAGGTATAAGAAATTCCTCATTTTCATGCTTTGTTATTCATGTGGTTCTTTGTGATTTCAAAGCAATTCAGTTGTAGGAAAAATAGTTTTTTCATTCTGAAATTGTTATCTGTCAAACATGGTTTTGAAGGCTTCAAAGTGCTTTTTGAGGTAATTGATGACTTATTTATTTTGTGGAAATTCTTGATCACTTCAATGAGATGGATATAAACACTTTTTTGTCTAGTTTCTAATAGGTTTATTCATTCTAACAACCGGTTTCGGGGATTTAACCCATTCTCCTGTAAAAACTAAATTTTTAGAGTGTGCACCCGGGATATATGGAGTAACAGGTAGGCTGGGAGGCTAGGTAGTGAATGAATAGGGGCACCAACTATCAAATTATAGAGATTATCGGGGTTGAAAGACTTAAAAATTCAAGAGTGGAGACCTACATGAATCGATTTGCTCGTTTAGGGGTATATTTTTTGGGTTTTTTATTGATTAATAATTTTCATGGCTTCTGACAAATTCATTTTCTTTCCTTTATTACATTAATTACATTTTGAGATTATCTTTACTTATCTTGTGTTTTGTTTCCTGAAGAAGTTCATACATTGTAGATTTTTTATCCAAACAGACGTGTTCACGAAGCCTTACGTCAAAATTTCTGCTGGTTTGGTCTGTATAAACTGCAGGGCATTCACCACATTCTATTCTATATTTACCTGAGTTTTTCTTTCTATCTCGTTTGGGTTTTGAATTGAACAGAATCTTGCCTGAATTATTATTACTTAAGAAAGCTGTTGTTATTTCGTATTTGGAGAAGTAGTTTTAGATATTTTTTGAAAGTTTACCTGAGTAATTGATGCTACTATATTTACATGTATTGTGTTTTCTGATATTTGGGTATATTTTACTTATGAGTGTTCTATGAGTTTAACCTGATATTATCTTTTCTATTAGATAAACTGGTACCTGATTGTTCAACGCAATTTTTTGATTCTTTCAGTTCATCTTGGAAATTCTGTGTATCATTGACCTGAAGGTGTCTGAAAGTTACTTTTTTGCATGATCTACACATCTAAGTTTAGAGTTACTTCTTTTAAAAATGATTGCTTCCTTGCTTTCTTTAAAGGATTCCCACATTTTTTTGTATCAAGATAAAGCAGTAGAAAGCCAAAAACTTTTTTCCCCAAGAGTCATAATTGTTCAAAATGATGTTCAGGGAAATTAAATTTGAAGAATAATCTCCACAATACATTGACAGTTTAGATTTTTCATGTTATTATGTTCATTTCTACTACCTGATCTCTTCAATTTCTCTCATTCACGAACAGTAGCATTATCAAAAAAATTCAATTTTTTCAGTTTGTGACTAAAATCGTCTAGAAATACGGTATCGAAAAACAGGCCTTTTCATTTTTGTCACTTTTCCGTGACATTTCTACTCCCTGAAACTGTTCTTGTCTCTTTTGGGTATAGGCTAAAGTCAAGCAATATTCCAATAGAAGAAAAAACGATAAAGTGTTTGGGCAATGGCACAAAGAAGAGATGAAAATCAATAATACAATTTTCGGCCTTTTGTCGAATGAAAAAAGAAACCAAAGTAGCTCATTCTCTATGTTGAAAATATTCCAGAATAACTTCCACGAAAACTCTGAAAATAAGTTTTATAATGCTGGTCTATAAACCACGAAAACTCTTCTGAGACGAATAACGAGACTATTGAACTTTCTCTAAGAAGTCATTCATAAATCCGACTGCATACTTAGTCATCGCACAAGACGACAGACGATGCTGGGCGCCGTGGACTGGCGCCTCAATTCTTTCTAGGGTTAACATCCCAGTCATTCGTATGGTTTGGCGTCGAAAACTTCCAAAACTATTCATTTGTTATCTGTCTCTCCTCCGAAATGATGCGGTGAAATAGCCGAGACGAGATGACGCGATGGGGAGTGATTTTATCGATTTTCATGACATAAATACGGGAATCAAGGACAGTAAAAATTTGCAGTGGCTGCGTGTCGGAGGTCGGTCGAGGATTATCCGATACGTGATGGAATTCGAAGGAATATAACTCATAGGATCTCCGTATTGTCCTAGCACGATGGTGTGAATATTTATCTGGGTAGAAGTAGGAACAGGAATCCACTTCAGATCACTGTCGAGAACACACAGTACAAATGAAGCTGCCTCCAACCAGTCAGTTTTTAAAAATAGTGGGATCTCATGTAAATAGAAAGCTATCGTTCGCAATTATTGTGAAAAGCTATCCCACTCAGTGCTGTTTTGTAACTTTATCAAATTTTATGTTCAGGAAAATAGTTGGATTGGGTCAAATAACTGAAACAACTATTTTTCTGCCGACGTTTCGATTATCATACAATCATTAACAATAGACAAAATATTAGATATATATCGGATTCAATATTCTCTTCGATACGAATTTCAAATTTGTCACCCAAAAAACAACTGAATGACGTCATGTACGATGATTTTGTATATAAAGCATCATTTTTTCAATTCAATTCTAATTTCTCAATGAAGAAATATATAGGGTAATTCAAATTCGACCCCCACCATTAGGATCTCCTTACTGCAGGAGATACGTCTAAGCTTGGATTGGGGCGAAGTTGCGTTTTTTTGTGCTTGAAAAACTATTGTTTTGGAACTTGGGAAATTTCAAATATTTCTGAAAATATCCGGAAAAAAACTGAAAATCGGAATTTCCGTTTTAATTTTTTTTCAAGCGTTATTTGACAACATAGCTAAAAATCAAAAACATATTCTCATTGATACTTTTTTTCAGCTACACGTACTCATATTCAGATTTACTATCCGTCGTTTCTTCTTCTGGCAATTATCATCAACTTTTTTTTATTATGGGTGCCATATTGTTTTTTCATACAGAAAAGTTTTGCTTTCTTTTCTGATTTCATTGATGTATAATTAGTTTTGATTTGCTCTTCTGAAACCACAAGTTTTAACAAAAACAACTTTATCTGAGATGGTCATGACTCCATTGAAAAATTTTGTTTAATGAACACTAATTGTCAGAACTCACCAAACATCATAAGTTTGCACAAATACTTCAGTCTGAATGTCCACATTTTCAAATGAAGAAAAACGAGATATGTTGAAATTCGAATTATGAATTTGCTAGGAATAGTATGAAAATAGTACAAATTTATTTCGAATTATATCCGGGAAGACCACAGTGAGAAAGAACATTTGGCTGAGTATGGTGCATTTCAAAAACCAAAAATGAAATCATGAGCTTGTTAAAAATGCATAAAAAGTTTTACAACAAGTGTTCGAAATGATGGCCTTCCTCTTGAATACATAATCGAGCTCGTCGTCTCAAATTAAGAACAGCCCTAACAATATCCCTTCTTCTGATAGACCTGAAACGAGTGATGATATTTTCTCTAAGTTCACCCACTGTGTCACATTCTTGCCCTTTATAAATTTTGTTCTTTAAAGTGCCCCACAAGAAAGTATCCGAAACTGTAAGGTCAGGTGACCTTGCCGGCCACCTCACTGGTCCAGAATTTCCTGACCACCTATTAGGAAATCTTTGGTGTAAATATTCGCAAACTGCTCTTTTGTTATGTGGAAGAGCCTCGTCATGCTGAAACCAGCAGCTGTTATAATTAACACGGGGAAACGTATCCATATATTTTTCGAATTCGTTTCTTAGGAACTGAAGATAGGTTTTCCCTTTCAAAGTATTAGAGAAGAAATGATGTCCTAGTATTCGGTCGTTATAAATTCCAGCTCACACATTCAATCAAAACCGAACTTGTGGTCTGACTTCTCTGAAGTGTCGTGGATTATTTTCACTCCAAATGTGCTCATTATTTCTATTAAAAACACCACACTTCAAGGAAGTACTTTCGTCGGTCCAAATAATGTTTTTCAAGAAGTTTGTAGGGTCAACCCTATTCGAGAGCCAGCTACAAAATTCCATCCTCTCAGGATCATCTGGATAAAATTTTTGTGAAATATGTATCTTATAACACTTCAAACCAATTTTTTTGAATTCCCTCCAAACGCTCGTCTGTGGCATATTCATTTCTGCCGAGACTTGATGCGTTGATTTGTAAGGGTCTGCATTTATCTAAAAAAGTACCAAAAATAATTATACTTTTCGAATATGGGAAGAACAATTATTTTACTTCGGCTAATAAGTTATTTCTAGTATTTTGTTCCATTCTGCTTCCATACTTCATTCTAGGTTTTTGAAACGCACCGTACTCAGCCAAGTGTTAGTCCAAAATTCCGAACAATGTTCTATCCGGCTGTTGTCTTTCCGGATATAATTCAAAATAAATTTGTGCTGTTTTCGTACTATTCCTATCAAATTTATAATAAAGTTTCAACATATCTTGTTTTTCTTCATTTGAGAATGAGGACATTTCAACTGAAGTATTTGTGCAAACTTATGTTTGATGAGTGCTGACAACTAGTGTTTTCTAAACAAAATTTTTCGATGGAATCATGACCATCTCAGATGAAGTTGTTTTTTTAAACCTGTGGTTTCAGAAGAGCAAATCATAACAAATTATACATGAGAAGCAATATTTTTCTGTATAATAACAATATGGCGTCCATAATAGAAAAAAAAGTTGATGATGGTTGCCAGAAGACGAAACGTCTGATAGTAAATCTGAACACGAAAACGTGTAGATGAAAAAAAGTATCAATCAAAATGTGTTGGTTTTGAGTTATGTTGTCAAATAACGCTAGAAAAAATAAAAACGAAAATTCTGATTTTCAGTTTTTCCGGATTTTTCCGGAAATACTCGGAATTTTCCAAGTTTCAAAACAGTATTTTGTTGAGCACAAAAAAACGCAACTTTGCCCTAATTTAAGCTTCGAAGTATCTCCTGGAGTTTAGGACATCCCAATGGTGGGGGTCGAATGTGAATTACGCTGCATGTATGAAAAAGTGTTTTTTGTATTATTCAATGTTCATATAAAAGTAGTTGTTTCAAAAATCTTTTTTTTTCTTGTGTAAATCAATGTTTGTATGAAAGTAGTTGTTTTGAGAGGGCTTTCTTTTCCAGTTTGTGTCTGAAAGTTACTTCTTGCCACAATTATTTGTATAAAAGTAGAAAAGTAGAAAGCCAAAACCTTTCCCATGTTTTTTGATATTTTTCAACCAAATAATATCATGATTTAAAATTACCTTGTATCTTTGAACATAACTCCAGCAACATGCTGACTACAAATAATAATAATAATGATTTTTCACAGTGCAATCGTTGCAATGAATATTACTTTTTTGTCGATTTTCAGTCAGCCAAGACATAAAACTACTGTTATTTTTTTATGTCAGAAGCTTCAACTATTAGCATCATGTCCTGGTGTAGGTAATGTTATTGTACTTCCTGTCCCATAGTCTCAGCACCATATTTATTTTAACTCCTGTGACCAAGTCCTTGATCAAGCTAGGATACAATTAAAAAACCAGTCAAAATGTTTGATAAATTGATAAAAAATTGAAAAATCATGATGTGAATGTCAGGTAAACTACTTTTGTACATAATAATAATATATTTATTCCTACCAAAAACAGTTATATAAAGTTATACAGGGCTTTTCATGATGAGCGTTAATTAGCCGTTTCTGACAAACTATTTAACGGATCAACCTGA
>WOGR01003136.1:0-16283 GCA_015342045.1 Leptinotarsa lineolata
AACACTGGTTCTGGGAGGCAAATATGAAAATTATCTCCACGCGCTCAGGTATACTGTAAACCATCGTGACAACTACAGCTGAATGACAGTACAGATCATACAAATGATGTAAAAATTAAGTTTTTATTTAACAAAAGAAATTACCGACGGACACTTATCATTCAAAATAATAGTCCGTGCGGTAGCATTACAAATAAAAAAGTCATAGTAAGCCGGCTGATATTAAAGTTCGTGCAGACTTTGACAACAGGCTGTATTATTGTTAACAAAACACCGGAACAAACTTTGAACATTTACTCAGTTGATATTTTTAATAAATTTGTAGTTCAACAAAAACCTCATTAAATATTCCATTTAGGCCAAATTTTCACAATTATTGCTTCACCATATATAATTATTATTTATACCATTGGACAGCATTTTTTTTCTTTTGGGTGAGTTCTCTTTCATGTCACTTTAGTTCCCCCTTACTATCCTAGAAACGGTTTCAAGCATTTTTCGATATCAGCTTTCGTTCGTGAGATATAACTCATTGTAAGTTTTGAAATTGAAGAACAACCAAACAAATTTAAATAATATATTGTTGTATGTAGCCGTTACTATGTGGTAGATCATCATGAAAAATTAAACTTTCTATGTTTTATTACCACTTCAGTAACGTCAGTTACAAATAAAAGTGGTAAAAACATAGAAAGTTTCATTTCTCATTGTTCACCAATTCAAATACTAATAAAAAATCATTTGAGAACACATCAAATCACTCTCATAATTTACTATAGACTCTCCCTTTTTTTCCCACAAATCTAATGTACCTCAATTCTAATATGTATGTGTTTGTAAAAATCACTGTAAATATTTAAAAATTGTACACTGGTTGAAGGACCTCGGTTGATGGCCCTTCGATATTGACCAATAAATGACATTATTATCATTATTTGCCCATAAGGAAAGCAAGGCAAAGATCAAGGATTTGTGTAAGACATTTAGGGCTAATTTAAGAAAAATATATTGAAAAACTGAGCTTATCTATGAAGTAAACAATTTTATACCAAAAGACAATATTAAATTTTGTTGTTAATAGTCAAATTCTCTTTGTTTATGGCTCTGTTCTTGGTTATCAACATTGATGAAAACATAATTGAAATTCAATTAACGATAATTTAACCAAGAGGTAAGTTTCCTTAGTATTGATAGAAAAATGATGTATCATCCACGTATAACTTAATATTTCTTTTCAACAATAATTTCCAAACAGAATTTATGTAAATCAAAAATAAAACTGGGCCCAAAATAGACCCTTGTAGAACGATGCAAGTGATAGTTTTCAATGAACTGGCTTATTTTTCTAGACACAAACTATCTTCCCCCAGAAAATGAATAATCCCTCGAATACCAATAATATTCAAATTTTCAATAAAATATGATCAACTGTGTCAAATGCCTTTCGCAAATCAAGAGATAATATTTGTCAATAGTGATAAGAATTAATTTGTTCAAGCTGATAAAACATATTTTTCTGTTCTCTCCTTCTCCCCTAGCACTTTCTCTTTCTCTCCCGTAACTCCTTTCATTTCCTCTCTTTTCCTTTTCTCTCTCTCTCTCATTTCTCCCCTTCCTCCCATCAATAATGACAAAATTGCAATATGCATCCATTCTGTGATGACCTTCATACCCAATATATAATATGAAATTTATATTTCAACCCCTTCATCCCAATATTGAAAACGATCAATATATTTGTAACTCACCTGGTGGCATTGGTAAATCCTTGACCCCTTTTCTCGGTGGAGTCTTGGCCCTTATACTGACTGGAACAGGTGGCAAGGGACTAGGCGTCCTACTAGGAGGAGAAACAATTGCTTCAAGCTGGGTTTGATCTATACCGGGAGGTAAAGGCATTTTAGTAACACTCTTTGTCTTCGGTTTGGGTATTTCTACTGGCTGTTTCTTTATTGGTGATACTTCTAATGAAAAAGGAGGGGCACTAGTGAAGTTCATAGATGGGGTTAGGGGCACGGTATTATTCACAGGTAACGGAGGAGTTTTGGGAGCAGGACTTTTTGGTATTTCCATACTGGTTACGTTGTCCCCTTTGGGCAGCTGGATATCGTTCAACTGATTAGTAGGCTCGCTATCAGGAATTGGAATATCGTCGATATCCATGGGCACGGGGTTATCAGTAACATCCTTGCTATCTGGAATCATAAAAATATTGAACCACAAATAATTTAAAGCATCACGATTGATTCTCACCATTCTTTTGGAAACTATTGGTTTCATCTATACTAGAACTCTGTTTTGCAGCATCCGCAGCTTCAGAATTTTCTTTAACCTCGGAATTATTCTGTTCAATTTGTTTGGACAATTTTTTCAATTCCAGTTCCCGCTGATACTTATCCTTGATTAATTCCGCAAATAAACTTGTGTCTGTGATTTTGTTTTTCAACTGTAATGATCTGTATGAATGGGGAGAAGGACTCTTCCTATACCTATTGTAAATAAAACAAAAATAAGTTGAAATAGCCAACTGAAACTATTACAATTCTCAAAATTTTCGAAAAATTAATTTTACTGACAGTGACAATTGTTATTAATGAACTATAATTCTGAATTACTACATTAATAAATATAGAACCAGTACAAAATAACTATCTGAGAAGGTGTGCACGTTAAAGTTAGTTCTTCATCAATTCAAATCACCTGCTTTTATACTGATACTAAATATATGCAATAATTTTTATTATATTCATAATTTTAATCCATCTCTTTCATTCAGTGCCAATTATCAGCTGTCGACTGTCATCTGTCAATATATAATTGTCTGCTGATTACTTGACAAATTGTTGAAATTCTTTATTCTATTCTACGGGAGTACGAGAATATGTATTTAAGAGGTTGGAAGATGAATTCTGGATGGTTTAAAAACTACACTAAGCCTTGAAATTTTATGGTGTGTATCACAACACAAGGATCTGTGAAATTCTGCTTTTTTTCATATTTTGATGAATTGAGTTTCATTCCAAAATAAGAATTCTTGCAGATGACAGTCCTCTACATTGACTTCATGTAAAGAAATAGTACATAGATAAAATTTCATAGGTTAAGATCCGGAAAACTTAGTGGATAATCTTAAATTCTCTTTTCTCTGCAAATCTATAATTTATCCAACTAGATGATTTGGAACTTATACTGAAATGTTTATCTTCAGTTTTCATACAATTTTGCTAATTTCACTATTCAGTAAATCGAAAAATCACTCGCCTAGGACTCCTATCCCGTTTGGGGCTCCTCGACCTGTGTTTCTTTCTCCTGGACGGCGACGGACTGGCGTAATGCCTACTCCTACCGTAACTCGAAGACCTAGACCTTCTCCTAGCGACTGGACTCCGACTTCTCGAATACCTCTTCTCTCGCTCTCGCTCACGCATCCAGGCCTTCTCCCTCTTACTCTTGTGCTTCCTATGCAGCTTCTCTCTCTCCATCCTCCGTCTTCTGCTGCTAGGAGTCATCGATCGATGCTTATGCGAGTGCATTATGGGGTCCGGAGTCGCAGATATGTAGGGGGACTTGACGGGGGACAGTTGATCATCGATGAGGATGGGGGAATCTCTTATTCGAATCGGCTCGTCCGAAATGTAGTGATTGTACCTACTGGAGTGATGCAAAGGGGGTGTATGGGGAGATTCTCGGGGCGTATAGTCCCTCGGATACTCGCGGTACTTCATGGGAGGAGTCTTCACGGGCGGGGTGGGACTCCTGAGGTCAAACTGGGGCTCGGGGGATGCGATATGGCTGTCATTGGACACCGGCGAACAGGCGCTCGTATCTATCGTCACTTTGACGTCCGAGGCTCCTTTAGCTGACTCGTGGTGTTCCCAATCCGACAGAGGCTCGATCTCGGGCCTGGGGGGCGTTTTCCTAGGCGAACTCGCTTCCGAACCAGGCGATTCGCTTGCGACGCTCTCCAAGCTGGTACTGCGAGACCGTTGCTTGGGTTTCTTCTTTTTCTTTTTGGATTTTTTCTCTTTCTTGTGCTTCTTGTCTTTCTTTTTTCGCTTCTTTCTGTCAGAGCTGTAGTCTTCCTCGTATGTAGGAGAAGCCGCCGGGGCGACATACTCCACAGGTGACGTTTCTACTTTTCGGCGGTGTTTCACGACTTTTACTTCACTAGATCGTGAGGAACGAGAAGATATTGACAACTGTCTTTCTCTGACGAGTATCGGAGGTGATGGTGACCTTGGTATCATCGAAGGATCCAGACGATGCCTTCTTCCTGAAAAAGAATAATAAATTTTTCCTGACTCATCATTCAGAAGTAGAATAAAAATGTTTGGTGAGGAAAGAGAATAAATACCATCCAAATTATATTCTCAAATTATTCTATTATTTAATTAGGATTATTTCCACAGGAGATAAATTCAGGCATATGAAATTTTTGAAATTTATACTGAAAATGTGAAATAGCCTACAAAAAATAAGGACTATATATCATATATTATTATAAGTCTATTTAAAAAAGGGGTATTGTATCAAGGCATGAACCAGGTAGTCTCTAAAAATCGAAATATCAAAGTGTCTTGTTCATTTCTTCTTTTTCTTTCTCTTAACAACCACTGTTCAACAGTGAGGTCATACGAGGCTAAAGTCATTGTGACTGGACTTGAGGAGACCTCAGCTGAAGCAAACACGATAAGCTTGCCACTATCAAAGGGCATTGTCAACATATACATGCAATCATTAGAAAAAATTACCAAAAAGCCACTAATTTGACACTTTTTAACAGCAGTCAACAGCCTGAAAGTTCCCACTGGAGAAAGTATCCCAAAATGGACTAAATTTCTAGACGCGGAAGTAAAGAAAATCAATGCCAAGTGGTAAACACCAATTATCTTCAAGAAGCAGATTGATTTGTATCCTCAATCTCTGCAATATCATATCAATATCAAGTCGCAAGAAGGAACTGGACATTATCTGTAGCAACCTCACAAATTCTAGAACAAACTTGGCTTTCTTTGGCAATTCTTCTCACAGTTGTTTTGGCGAATTTTCAATAAAGAATAATAACACATTTTACTTTGTGATACAATAATACAGGATTTATTTCATTTCAAGTTTACACACTCCACAAACTGATATTCAAAATCTCAACAGAAACATTTTAGTTTTATATTGTTTTGTGCTGTTGAGGTGAGCCATTCATCACATTGTGTCACATCTTAACAAAAATAACAAAGTGAGTTGATAACCTGTATTTCAGAGATACCAAGTACTAAGTGTTGACTAACTAGTAATTCTTAAACAGTTGTAGACTTTCAAGTATATTCCATTTGTATTATCAAAGCACAATATTTGACAGTTTTTAATAGAACTACTATACAACAACAATCAACACAATACATACTATTTCAACTGAACTAAAGTGTCAAGTTAATTTCAGAAGATTTTTATGTAATTTTTTTTTGTTCAATAAGAAGGAATGGAAAATTCCCCAGAAAAAATATCTCAATAATGAATAATTTTGGTAGCATCATGTTTTCATAAACACATCACTTTATAAATCATATTAAGAACTCACAGTTTCCACCAACACCAAGTGAAGTAGATTAATGCACACTGATTGAAGTTAAAGCAAATTGCTTCCATAAAAATTCATTTGTGAAAATTTTACCAAGATGTGAATATTATTGATTTAACAGTAAATAAGAATGAAAATCTAACCTGGTGAATGTAACATAAGTGATGTCTCTCTGCTGATATAGATCTCCTCTTCAAGGCGAGAGTACCTATTACGATGACCACTTCTATGCATTGTATCAGCTTCTACTTCCAGCTCACCATCTTCACTTAGTACTAGACTACCCTCTTCACCACTTTGTATTTCCCCTGCTTCGGGACCGGACAAATCCTCAGAGCTTACATCAGAGTATTCAACTAAAGGTTTTGCTTTCAGAAGTCCTACGTAGTTATTTGGGGAGCCGTTTTCATCTCTGTTTCTACGCTTTTTTGACTTCTTGGATTTATCCTTGCTGTGTTTGCCATGCCGACTCTTTTCCATTTTACGAACTGATCGTAATCACTATCCAGCACATAGTATATCGTGCTGGTTTGCCGGAAGGCAGTTTAGTCCTAGGAAAACTCCACATACTCAATGTTTGAAAATTATTTGGTTATGTTGACATTTATGTTGGCAATGTTGGCATGCATGACTGAGAAACTGTCACCGGAAGGATTGTGGACGGCGAGTGTGGTAATTATTTAGGCAAATTGGAAAATATTTTTCTGATCAGTGGAACTAATCAAGGAATGATTATCATTTTTGCAAATATATGATTTTCATTAGTTGTGTTTATTTGACGTCCGTGACCTTGAACAAATGAAAATGATGATGGCGATTTGTGGTGTTTTGGGTGGGTCAAATTTTGTTTAAAAAGCACAAAAAAGCATAGCAACGTTAATGAACACACAGAAAACATAAATCCACTTACCCAAATAACGAAAAATAAATCCGGAACTTTCACTTCCGCACTCACTGACGCACCTCAGCACAGCACTATTATTGAGCAAGTCGTCGGATCATTCCGATAGTATCTTTTAAACGTTTGCTGGTATGTAATTCAATACATTTCAAAATATCGACAACATTACTGAAAATCGATTGTAATATTTCATTTTTTATAGCTCAGTATATTGGATGTAGCATAGGTCATTAAAAAATTCTAGATCTTTTGATTATTATCGAGAAGGATCCTGACAACAGGACGCCATTTTCGTCAGGTTTGTATTCTTCTGCCTATATCGCATGCGTCATCAACACCACCCCCTCCATTCAAAATTTGCACCAAGTTCAAATAATGGAACTTTTATTTTAATAACTTTTAATTATTGCTGAATTTTGATGATTCCTCAGATTCTAATTAATTGCCAAAAATAATGAACGATTAATACAATATTCATATTTGTGAATACGACAGGAATTCAGTCACTATCAGGCCCTTACTCGTTAAATTGTGATGGAAAAGATCAAAATATGTTTTCATTTCGATTACTTGACAAATACGTATACTGTCCTCAACTCAATACTCAATAAAGAATGAATTATTGAAAATATTCCAAAGGCAGATACAAGTGTGCCATCTATGTTTTTCAATATGAACTAATAACCCAATTTTCGACTTCATGTTGAAATACCCACAGGGTTTTATATTCCCATATAAATACTCCCATGCGAATACTAGGAGAAAAAATATACTTATGCCTAAGAATAGATATCTGAATATTATGTTATGCCTATCAAATTACTGAGGATGTTGGAAAATTTTTAATTTCCATGTTGAATATTTTAAGGAAAAAAAGATTATTCTTCTTCTTTTTTACACATTTATCATGATTTGCATATTAGACATTTCATTTATAGTGAAACTCATTCATCAACTGTTTTCTAATTCACATCACTATTGTTTTGTCTAACTATAAATAGCGTTGTTTCAATAAATAGAAGTAATACAGGTTATGAAATTATGAAACAATAAAAAAATCAATTGGCGCTCTGGGGCGACTTGATTGACTCCATTGGCGCATTTGCTTTTTCCGCTACAGTACTACAAAGTGAACTAGTGAGGATTTTTCCAGCAAAAGATCTACGAACACAACACGAGATAGATTGTACGGAATCATTCAATCCATAGCGGTCAGGAGTACTGATTCTGCGTTGTTTTATTTTTGAAATACATTCTCATTCTTTATTTTTTTGGTTGTAGTTTTTCAATATTTGATTCATTTTTATTTCATTTTTTACTCATAGATTCTAAATCTGTCAACATATTTTGAGACAATTAAATAATCTGCGAATGAGCGTTCGGCTTTTCCAAGAGAATCCGAAGCAACTACTTTGATGTCATTTAGCATTTACATTTTGCAGCTCGTTGCGACAAAGAACCTCGGTTATTTTTACAAAAAAATGTCAAAAACTACATGAAAACTATATTTTGATCATGATAAACCTGTGGATTGAAATCTTCAACGGAATTTTGACAAAACCATCGACAACTGCAATGATATGCGTTCTGTGGTGAGAGCTTTAGGAATATTTCAAATCAGATTAATATAAGCAAGTGTATATTTCTCACATAGATTCCAAAGGTGAACTCTCCCATACCTTAATTGAGAATCCAAATTGTTTTTTTCCATTAGAAAAGAGTAATGTCGACAATCGAATCCCAGGAGAATTTCCAGTACTGCCAATATAAGATCCAAAGCTTTTTCAGTAGGGGTCATCGACATAAATGTCGGTGGTAGGGGTGTGCATGTTGCGCCCCCGGACGAATCATCTATTCACTATGAACAGGAGTATGGCCACAGAATAGTAAACAATGTTTTGTGGTATGGCCACATAATAGATACTATTCTGTGGTATAGCTAAATGCGTTCGAATGAGAAGCAACGACCTCAGAACTCAGAAGTTCTACCTCAGAGAACACCTATGAATCGAATGAAATGTCCTGTGGTAAAGATAGAACACTGATACGCTATAGTTGTTCGTGGAGTCCGAAAGTGCAAGCCAGAAATGAAGGGTTTTCTAAAATAAAGTAACGTTTGAATAAAGGTAAAAGATAAGAGGACTGGTGGCCCCCTACGCCAGTAACCAGACTGGATATCGACAGTTCTATAAAAAATATGAAACTCAATTCTTTATCTTCTATTCATTAAATATAATAAAAAAGCATTATTCAAGCTTAGTTCATATAAACGGCGTATGACAAACTTTGTGTCATTTACGCTTGATTGATCTAATGCACTCAACTATGTCATTGCTTACGTCAACCAGCCTACTACTAACACCAAAAAAAGTATTTCCTGGGAATATTATCATTTCATTAGGACATGAAGTGACTGAATTAGATCCATGGTAGATTGTAGAGAAGTATTTCACTATTCATTCAACACAAAATGAAAATATTTAAAAATGGATTTTTGATGATTTTTTAAGTTGGCGACAAGTATGGTTCTCTCCAACATAATAATAAAAGGCGGAACCGATTTTAAATGGTCTGCAGCCCTATGGATTGCAATTTTCGAGAAATCACCCGTATACGGAAAATGAACATCAAAGTAGACGACATTTCTTGACTCATCGTGCTGTTCGAAAGCAAGCAAAACGCAGAACTCTCTCTCTCTAATTTTTGTGGCCGTTGCATTTCATTCGAGCGCATTTGGCCAGACTCCACCTGTCCGTAGTGAACAGAAGTTTGGTTAGGGGGCGCAGCTATCTTGCACGAGGCAATGCTGCCACCCTCGGTGTTCTCATTCACTTTTTCTACTTCCAATTTTTTACTGGTTGCCTTCGGATAAAAATAACACATCTATTATCGACCTCGTAGACATCCAGCCTGGGTACTTGCGAAGGCGGCCGCGAATCCTCTCAATACGTCTTTCACTTCAGTATTTATTCGAACTCAACTTTATTTAACACCTCAATTTTGAACTCCATTCCGACCATGACATCCACGTGCCGTCTTTGAAAGCGGTCGTTATAGGCACAACCGTCCTCTGTCACGATCGGAGGTCCCCGAGTAGAACACGACGTACTTCCGTTCGCAACTATACCCCCACCCTCAAAAGATGACTAGTCATCTCTCCTGCATGAAATGATGTAAACTTGGCTAGCGTTAGTGAAACGCTCGTCGAGACATTATTTTTGTACTGACGGGAGAGAAGCGTTTTCGATAGATTCATTTTGCGCCAGAAGTTTACTTTCGTGTATTTCATTTTCCACCTGAAATTAGTTATTTCAAAGATTTTCTTCCAGTTTGTATAGGAAACTTTATATTATAGTCATTTTCTTCCTTTCTTTGGAAGTTTTTTCATTCTTTGTTTAAAGAAAAAGATGATTTTGATGAAATAAAAATAATATTGTGAACTTTCAGTAACATGTCAATGTTATTACTTTTATTACAGTTGTTACCAGTGCCTGAAACAACATTATGAAAATAAATAAAAGAAACACTGAGTTTTATTTACAAATATCCTAGATTTCTTATCATTGTCATTGTATAAATAGATCCTTACATTCTATTACAAGTTGGCACTTCAAATATATCAGTTTGGCAATGCAAACAAAAAAATTCAGGAAAATTATGACTATGCTTTATTATTTTTTGCTATGTTGTGTGTAGCCCAGTTTACTGATGTCTTCCAGGAATTCGATAGGGCTTCATCAAATTTAGACCTAAAATGCTGTAAGGCTTCTTCTTCTGTTTTATTCATAACCTACAAATAGAAAAAAATATTTTATATTGATGTATTCTTTCTTTCCCTCCCATTTATTCAATCTATCAGGACTTCAAACAAAATAGGAGGCAGTCAACCATAGTTTATTACCAGGCCAAAAGGAAAGAACCATATTAACTATAGCCATAATACACGTTCAATCCAACACTTTATTTTTCATGCAAATCGAAAACATTTTAGGAAATGTATCATCTTTCACAGTTGAAAACAATGCTGACCAAATATGATCACTCATAGCCAGTATGAGTGCAATTAGATGTATAAGAGATATGTCAGTCTTTTTAATGCTAAACCGAGAAACTCCAACATGAAAAATATAGAAAACAATATTGTTGTAAATCATCCCCTGAAAAAATAAACGCCGGCCGCCGCTGTTCGTCGTTATTCAATTGTGACGTGGCTAAGATCGCGCTCAACTCGACGTGCGCTTCGCGATTGTTCTAGATTAGATGCCGCGTCGCTTCGATAGACTTCTAGCGAATTTCCTATTGGCTTCGAGAGACTTCGATTAAGATAAACACTACCCACGCGCATATTAGAGAAGTCAAGTGACAGTGCGGTGCGGAGTGAATTCAAATAAAGCGATGGACATTTGAATATTAGTTTGAAGTTTTAGTTAAAGTGTTTGGTTGTATTAGCAGTGAAATAAAGTCAAGTTTAACTGTACAGTGTATTATTGGCAAACCCACGGGAAAAACGTAATAATATATAGAGATAGAAGATATAAGGAGATGAAATGCAGTGTGTACAAAAAATAATTTGTATGGTACGGACATGTCCAACGAGAAAAAAATCAATTCAAATCACTAGAGGAAGATCAAATCAAACGTGGAAAATTAATATAAAAACTTGTGAAGTAGGAACTCACATTATTCAACAATAAACAGAGAAAATGTAGATTGTATAAGTACATTAGTAGTTCAAAACGGCGAAAGTTTTTTTCAGAAAACCTGTTTGAATCCCAAGATTAGCAGTTTTTGAATAGATGCAAAACATCTCATTTGTTTCATAATGCAATTTAAAAAAAAGGACTTACGTGTAACAAATAACTTTACAAATGTTCAATTGTAATTATGATTCATATTGAAAGTTTGAACCTACCAAGGTATCTCTCAGATAATTCAGATCTTTTTCAGAACTCAACTCTGGAAGACCTGTGGAAATCATCATCGCAAAAAGTGATATGAACAAGTTACCATGCTTCCTTAAAATCATAAACGCCTGCAAAAAAATAATTATCTTTAATTGTTTCGTATTGAACAAAAAGAAAATCAACCTTCTCGCAGTACTCTTGGAATAATTTAAATTCCAACGCTTTCGAGTTCTGTCCTTTATTGATCACATAAACGAAATCGTGAGTCAAAACGAAGGGAACACGCTCCCTTTTGAAGCCAAACTTCTCTTTGAAATGACCCAAAATATGACCAAAATCAATGTGGAACAACTAAAAAAAACGTACATTTGACAAAAATTCATGAAATGACTCATTGGAAATCCTTCATTTTTAATACTTACTTGGCCGTTTTCTTTGACCATGATGTTGTCAGAATGCCTATCGGCAATCCCTAACACATAAGTTGCTACACAATACCCTGCACAGGATAAAGTGAATTCGTTTACGGCTTTATTCAAGGCAGCTTCTGAGGTATTATAATCTTTCAACCAAGCTAAAAAAGTCGATTGAAACATTAATTCAGTGATTCTCACAAAAATATTCGATTTTTAGAGATCTTCAAGATATTATAAATTGATCTTTCACCTAATATAGGACCCTTCCTGAACGCAGCTGTGGCAGTGAACATCCCTTTTTCCTTCTGGATGTTGGCAATGGTATCAGCATTCAGAACTACTTCAATCATTCCTACACGATGCTCTAATGATATGCAACCATAAGGATTCATCCTGAAACCAAACAACCCTCTTGATAGAAAAAAACCACCACAGAGTATCAAACTTTTATTTAGAACACATTTTCTAATGAAACAACAAGAATTCACAAATCATCTCAAAATATTTTGACTATTCAATTCACTACTCTTACTTCCTCTCCTTTGGAAAGGAATTCCAACAGGGTATTTGTAATATGTATCATAACTACAAATTTTATGCAGACCAAATAAAGGCTTCTAACATGGTTACAAAATTAACCAAATAATCCTGCAGAAACGTGATGTGTATAAGAGGTATCTCGGAGGGTTCTAAATTATGATGGGTTAGATTATCAAAAATGTATAACAGGAAACCCCTTCCTGATTTTGTTTGCATCAAACAATGAATTTTTCATGTGCACTGGTTGGTCACATTCAACTCAATTCCTCCAGTAAATTCTCTTATCGTTTTATCGATCTGAAAAGTGTTTGAACCTAATAAATTCATAATTTTGAAACATAAAAACACATTTTAATGATCAAGGCCCAAAATTATATGGCAATTAACATTGACATGTTTATCTAAGCTCTACTTGTTCTTTCAAACCCAATATTTTTTTCAGCCTGTTCAACTCCTCAATTCAAGAACATTCAGTTCAGTTCTAAACTCATAATCATCTCTTCAAATTAATTTTTCATATCTATATATATAAAAGAAAGTCGTGTTAGTTACACTAATAACTCAAGAACGACTTTACCGATATGGCTGAAAATTGGTGGGGAGGTAGCTTAGAACCAGCAGACGTACATAGGATACTTTTTATCCCGTAAAAAAGAAGAATAGTAATATTAATAATAGGAGAACTCAAGAACGGCTGGACCAATTTATATTATTTTAGTGATTTTCGATTTGTCCTTATCGAGAATAGGGTAATAAATATTGAAATATGATAATTTGTCATTAAAAATAATAATAATAATAAATAATGATAAACTCAAGAATGGCTAGACTAATTTTTATGATTTTTGTCTTTTTGGATTTGTCTTCGTCGGATAGATTAATAAATGTTGAAAAATGATATTTCATCAATGAAAATAATAATAATAGAAGAACTCAAGAACAGCTGTGGACTAATTTTCATGACTTTTGTTTTTGGATTTGTCTTCATCAGGAATGGAATAATATAGGAAATAAGTATTGAAATATGATATTTTATCAATAAAAATATTGATAAAAGAAGTCGAGAACGGCTGGACCAAAGTTTATGATTTATTTGTTTCAGAATTGGTCTTCGTCGGAAATATGATTATAAGTATGAAAATACGATATTTCATCAATAAAAATAATAATAATCAAAGAACTCAAGATCTGCTGGACCAATTTTCATGATTTTTGTTTTTTGGATTCGTCTATTCCGGGAATAGAATAATGAGTGTTGAAATATGATATTTTATCAATAAAAATAATAATGATAGTAATATCTCGAAAACTCAAGAACGGCAGGACCAATTTTAATGATTTTTGTGTTTCAAGATTTGTCTTCATATAGGATAATAACTATGAAAATATGATATTTCATCAATAAAAATGATGATAATTAAGGAGGCAAAACATCAGTGACAGCTAATATGTATATCACAGGGTGCTTTACTGAATAGTGCACTCATACTACCAATTTCCATTTCTTTTATTATACTCAATGATTTTGTATCAGTTTTAAAATCCTTAATCGACTCATTCATCGACTGTGAGGCGGAACGACGTTCGCCGGGTCTTCAATAAAAATAATAATAATCAAAGAACGCAAGATCTGCTGAACCAATTTTTATGAATTTTGTCTTTTTGGATTTGTTTATTCCGGGAATAGAATAATGAGTGTTGGGATATGATATTTCATCAATAAAAATAATAATGATAATAATATCTCGAAAACTCAAAAACGGCAGGACCAATTTTGATGATTTTTGTGTGTTTAGATTTGTCTTCATCGGGAATAGAATAATAACTATAGAAATATGATATTTCATCAATAAAAATGATAATAATAAAGGAGGCAAAACATCAGTGACAGCTGATATGTATATCACAGGGTGCTTTACTGAATAATGTACTCTTACTACCAATTCTCATTTATTTTATTATACTCAATAATTTTGTATCAATTTTAAAGTCCTAAATCGATTCATTCATTGACTTTTAGGCGAAACGACGTTCGCCAGGTCTGCTAGTACTATTATAAATGTAGGAGTTTGTGAGGATACCTGTATGTATTTTTGTGTCTCTTTCACGCCTAAACTACTGAACGTATTCAGACGATACCTCACATAAATACAGCTTATACATTAGAATAACATATAGGCTACAATTTACAAAGGATTGTGTAATTTTGGTCATAAAATAACGATAAGTATTAGGTAAGTCGGAAAAATTTTTGCTCCCTGAGAGCTATCTTGGCGTGCGCTGTCTATACCGTTGAAGTTACTTGAAGATATTGTACCGTAAGATTGTTCATCTCAGAAAGTTCTGAATAAAATGACGCAATAGCATATATCCACTTCTTATGTGGTAGCCACTATATGCAAAATACTGAGTCATAAATACAATTAAATTTGATACTTTTTTTACAATGCACGTTTTAGAATATATGTCAAATTTTAATAGAAATTGATACAATTGTCGTTTTGATCATTTAATATAGTTTAACTTTTACACTGAACCATTTGGATAAATCGTTGAAAAGTAATCACGATAAGAATAACTTGACGCAACGCAGTGAGCCATTACGCGTCGCGTTTACTATAAGATGACGGAGAAAGATGCGCGGGGGTAGAAGGGCGGTCTGAACAATGAAGCACCGTCGCAGGTAACCTGAGGTGAACGCGGGCAGACGCGTGAGGGCAGACGTCATTGACGGTTATGTTTGTTTTGCGAAGTTCCTTAATAGGTAACATAATTCGATTTTCGAAGCTATTCATTACCCAGTGCAGTTGGCATATCTTCTTAGTTATTGTATTTTTAAAGTAAAAAAGTGGGTACCTATTGATTGACTGACACTCTTATACTGCCGAATCTAAAATCATGAAATATGCAGGTAGGTTTTTTTGTATAGCGTTAATAAGCATAAGAAAGAGAATCAGGAATTTTCACCCCTAAGGGAGAAAATATGGGTTTAAAGATTGTATTGAATTCAGTCAGTTTTGTTATTGGAAACCTAAAGTTTTGAGTTGATAAAAAATATTGTAACTATTTGTTTGAAATGGTCTATCACGAAAATTGATGTGACAAACCAAATTCAATGCGGGCGAAGCCGCGGTCAATAACTAGTGTGATTTAAAGTGAAATAGTATATTATATACCTAGGGTGAGAAGTGAGCTATCATTTAGCGAGCATTTTTATATGGTGAAGCGGGTGGCGCCAAGGGATATAATGAGTGAGGTAAATAATAGCTTTCTCAGCCGAGGTACATATGGATTTTTTTTTCACCACTAACATTGATATATTAACAATTTTAATTTTGGCATTAGTAATTTTCCTACAATTTGTTGGATTTATCGGAATATCAAGTAGAGTGGAGCATGTTTCTAATCAGACTGGCTTTATTTATGTGAAAATTTGGCATGTGTCGAATTTTGATATAAATTTAGGAAATATCTCATTGCATTTTTGATATATTTCAATGTTCCACTTCTCTCATCGTTTCTGTATGTTCAGAACTTAGAATTTCTCAATTCTGCATTATAGTGAGAAAAAATTTCCTTGATTATATGATAACCCAAGGCAGCTATGAATTGTCACATATCAAATTAAAACGGTACAGTTTCCATGTTGAATACACGATGTAGAAGATAAGCGCGCAACATCTACTTAGGCCATGAAAACGTTTGCCGGCGTTTCCGTGACAACCAAACACTGTACAATGATCATTATTGCTGTCAGTTTGCCAAATGCGGTTTTAATTCGAATTTAGATGTCATTTAGAAGTTTAGAGATCCATATAAGTGAAACGTCAATATAATTAATTGAAAAATGGGTTGAAATTCAAGTGACGATGATTTAGAGATAATGTGTACCCCGCCTGAAGTTAGAATGGTGGCAGCTAGTACAAGTAGTGATTTATTGCCAGAAA
>WOGR01003137.1:0-16283 GCA_015342045.1 Leptinotarsa lineolata
AATTCTTTTGAAACAAATACTTTTATATGAACAATGAATTATACAAAAAACACTTTTTTATACTCAGTTTGTATTCCAAACATTCGTTATAGATTTAAATCAGAAATCATTTATACGATTTCTACACCATATATTCTAAATGAAAAATGAAAAAATTCACTTACATGGTACTCAGCCATCCTCACTGGTAGACACGTGTTTCGTCATAAGACACTTGCCTCAGGGCTCTTCAGTACCAATATGGAAAATATTATAAGAAAAAACACACAATTCATTCTTAAATTACGATTTTTATGCCACGATGACATCGTTATGATATTCATTCACTTCTTTTAAATCCCAGCCAATAGGAATATTGTTTAAATTGAAGGAGTTATATCATTTTGACACATATCAGCTATATGACATAGTTTGGCGGAAGAAAGTATTTCAAAATTTTGGTTAAGAAAAAAGTATGTAATCCCAAAAACGGTTCAACCGACTTGGAGCGATTTTTGGCAATGTATTGTAGTGAGCTTCACTTCACATTTACTGTCTGATTTTTCTACCTAAAAAGTTCTATTAATTTCAAAATCAAGTCAAAAAATACTAAAAAATATCGTTCAGTTGATTTGATTGAAACCTTGGTTAACTATATTCATAGTTTGTTAAACGATTTTCTTATAAATCAAAGGTAGGCAGCTGCATTAGAACATCTTGCAGTTAAAAAATCTGGGAAGTAGTGAACAACAGCAGCTAGTATGAAATAATTTGTTTTTAATTTTCATTGATTTGTTTACTCGAAGCTATCATTGAGTGAACCTTGTGGTGTTCTTGGTACTAGATAACTTTGGGGATAATGAATGTGAATACTGGCAGATGAAATAGATTGAATATTCAATTATAAACAAACATTACTAATTTTCAAAACTGTAGTAAATCAAAATAGATAATTTGGTATTAATAAGTATTTCTCTATAGAAGGATCATGATGTTTTTTTAGTGGTATGCAAGAAATCATTCTCTAACAGACAGTGATGGAGTTAGATACAGAGAGATTTTTATAGTCAACATGTAGATAATGCAAACTTGCTTTATTGATTTTTATTATCTCTGGTATGAGCTGAACTACTTCCGGTTAGTGTGGAAAGTAGTTTGTACTGTCGCAGCCAGAGGAAATCTTAAATTGACGTTATGACTCGCTCCAAGAGTACATTGTTGACACACGAGAAATAATATAGTTGCATCAACAACTCAACCAATTATTCAAGCACCGAATTCTGTTAGGAAGTCGGTGCTTGAATCGGTAGTGGTTAATAATAATTAAACTCGAATATATTTGTTGTCCTTGGAATGTTTTGTGAAAATAAAAGCTATTAATATGAGTGCCATGCGTAATATACTTTAGCTAATACGCAAAATAACGAATTGGACCAATACACCTTTTGACACAAGCAACTTGAAAAAACGATCTATTCTCAATTTTAAAATCACCATAAACCAGTAACTACCTTTAATTGTATGAAGGGTATTTTCCGGGTTTTTTGACCGTGGTCTGCAGGTTTTATGCCTGACGTTTCGTCTACTGCTGCGGTAGACATTTTCAAAGTGGTAATGGTCGCAATACCCGAGTTAAAGCTGTGGTATTGCGGTTCTTGTTCCTATCCTTTCCACGCCATCAACTACTATTTCAGTACTGGTCGCTCTATTTATATTGTGCTTCATTTATCACCTGTTCGTGTGTGTACCATAAAAACCTGCAGACCACGGCCAAAAAAAACCCGGAAAATAGCCTTCATACAGTTATCTCTGGCCGTGAAAGTTTACATTCTTCGAACTACCTTTAATGTTAATGAGAATGAATGTAGTGACTGATTGAAAATAATCTTTTTTTGTTACTATTTTCATTTCAGATAAAATTTAGATGTGAAGTAGGTACATGTTGCATTTTTTATTTAGTATTCTCTAGACATAATCTGCCCTTTTGTAGCACCTAATCATTTTATATTTCTCGAACGATCATACAGAGAAAAGTATAAAAATGTGTAATATGGCTATTATTTTATCAACAAATCATTTTTGTTTGGGGAAGGACAAGCTTTCATGGCATTGAGTATACAGTCTTTGGAATGATTATGTTTAAGGAGTTAAAATGCAAGAAACTGACATGAAAAAACCTTGTGATAATGAGGAACTAAATAAACTAAATTGAATGAGAAATTATGTAACTAAAAATAAACCACAACCTTGAAGAATACAATGATAAGCCAGGTACCAGTCAACACACAACCCCCTTATAAATCTGGGGTATGGATCAGATTAAAGTAAAATTCTAGGGCGAGCCAATACATACAGAAATATATCGTGGAAAAAGTCGTAAATTATTACCTAGGTCGAGAACCATTATAAATAGTATCAAACTGATTGTTTCAGTTACGTGCTTTACCAGATCTCTAAATACCATCACGATTCGAAGTGATAAAATAGTCTAGTCAAGAAGGCTTTTTTTCGAACTTTTTTCAGCAGTCTCCAAAAATTATGGTTGACGTGTCATTCGATTCGAAATAGCGCCTAGAAAGTTTTTGAAAACGGCCGACTTTCGGAAATGAAAATTGCAAAAGTTATAAACAATTTATTGAAAAATATAAAATTGGTTTAGTTTTTGGAAATATCTCAAAAACTAATTGAGATTTTAAAAATCAAAAAAAAAGATTCGAAAAGAGGAAGAAATTTCTTATAAAAAAGTCTCTGTCTGTCTGTTAATTTACCTAATAAAGAATGTTACGCGTTCCATTATTAGCACACACACACAACTACTGTATTTTTGTCCACCCTGTACCAATTGGAATCAAAATGTGATACATTGTTGGAATCAGCTCAGCTAGAGTAATCCGAAAATTGAGACAAAATGGGGGTGTTCCATCTTAAAAAAATGACCGTGATGTCATTACTCGAACGTAATTCACCCTGTATATTAGATTATTATTTTAAAATACGGTAAATTACCATCAAAAATAGACGTGTTTCAAGATTATTTCTTAAAATGACCTGTTTAGCTAAAAATGAATTTGTTCCATACTTTACGGACACATTGTATAAGTGACACAACTTGTTCAACCAACTCCAATGAATACTTTTTTAAATAACACATCTAATTTACATTTTTCAAATCGACTGTTCATTTCTATTTTTTGCATTGTTAGCATGGAAGCCTCAGCATCCAATTGATTTTTTTGTCCAGTCTTGTGGTCAAGAAAATGTAATCCTGTAATTTTTTGTTGTAGACCATGGTATGAGCTTTCAGAGGTATATTTGAAAGTGTGCTTCCTATGTGCATCGAATTCTAAACCCCTATGAACGTTATAACTAAAACATCCCGAAATGGTAGTTCTTTCAATACATCGACTTCTAAACCCTTACTGACGTTTCTTATAACTAGAACATCCAGGAATGGTAGTTCTTTTAATTTCTTACTGGAACTTTATATTTAGGGATCTGTTCTTGAGACAAAACACAAAAACATTTACCATACTCATTAACAAAACCGCAAAATGTATTCTCAGTCATCTGGTCAACGGAAAAATAGATTTCAACAGATTTCAGATTTCCTGGTGATTCTTTCTTGGTTAACGCGTCGAGAGACAGTATTTTTTTCTGGCGTTAGAAAAGTTTTTTGATTACTTATTCTTCAATAGTACTGCATAATCAACAAATTACGAAATTCACTGCTTCGCTTCGCTGTCTCTAACTGGTTAACTGACAATGTCTAAACTTACCTTCAAAGGTTAGGTTGCTTGCATAGTTAGATCAAAGCAGATGTAATATTTTTCCATACCACCAATTCTTCTAGTAGCATCTAATACCATGATAAGGGATATAATGCTCCTTTGGTAAACGGGCATGGCCCTTTTTATCCTATCTGCTTAAATATATTTTCTGATTGTCATTCTTGTTGCAGGATATGGAGATAATTCCAGAAGCAACTATGTTGCACCCCAAGAAACAAGTGCTATAAAAATTCATAATCATAAACCGGAATTCAGAGATTGTCAAACATATAAGCCGTATGTTAAAGAGGAACAGCAGCCTGGGACAAAAGTAACACAGGTACAAATACTAATTAAATAGTTTCGTTTTTTATCTCCTACTCGAACATGAGGTTATTTTGCAGAGTGTGCATGGTGGTTGATCTTTGAGTACATCTTGACAAATGAAACAAGAGTATGTTAAATATATAAGGGTAACTGAATTTACTCAAAAATGTCTGTTATCTCTTGTGGTTGTGGCCGAAAAGTGTTTCATTCTGCTTTTAAACTGATCTGCCCGAGCAGAAATCATTATTGAATCAAACCAGCTTGAGTTGATCACTTACTCAAATAATCATAGTTATTTGGTTTGAGTTTTGAAAACTGAGTCATTCATTGGTTTCAGGTAAAGGCTTATGACAATGATCCAAAAGATGCTGGAGGTACAATAACATATCGTATTGTTCACCGTGATGGAGAACGTGTAATGTTCAGTATCAATAATGTTACCGGAGTACTCACCACTATTCAACCGTTCGATCGTGATGAACCAATTAGACAAAAAGAGTTGTACGTAACTGTACAGGCGACCGACAATGGTAGACCTCCTCTTGCCGATATATGTACTTTTATAGTTTTCATAACTGATATAAACGACAACGCACCTCAACTTGATAAAGCCGTAAGTTAAACCTTATTTGTTGTGTTTGAGGAGCTCCATAAAACATATTATTACAGGACTATGACACTCAAGTTTCTGAGGATCTCAAAGCAGGCAGTGAAGTTATGCGAGTATTCGCGTACGATATTGACGATGGGGACAATTCTAAATTATCCTATAATTTTTCAGAACCGAATAATTTGTTTTCCCGATATTTTCGAATAGACCGCGATACCGGTGTAGTATATTTGAAAGAAGCATTAATTGGTGTAAGTTAAAACAATTTTTGATTCTTTTCGAGGTATTTTTCAATCCCTATTTTTTAGAAAAAGAATAACAGATTTACCAACGTTGTTTATGTTTCTGACAATGGAGTATTAGATCAAGAAGGACAGAAATTCTCAAAGGCTGATATTTCCATAATTGTTGTAGGCTCTGATAAACAACCTCCAAGGTTTATCAGACCTGAAACTCCAGAAGTTCTCGAAATTCACGAAAATTTTCAAGATTTTTCCAAATATTTAGTTACTGTTGAAGCTGAGTAAGTACTCATAATGATGTTTTCACTTGTTTGTTGATGATCATTGGATATTTTTTTGTTGTTGAAATAGTTTTACCATGTACCTGTTTTTTCATTATAGGTCCAATATAAAGGATAAGGAACTTGTTTACGAACTTGTAAAAGGCAAAACATTCCAGACCAACAAAGAACAAACGTTCTTATTGGTTCCAGATGGTAATGTTGCTCATATTCAGCTTGTCCGTCCATTAGATTATGAAACTGTCACAGAATACACATTGACTGTACGTGTAAAAAATAAAGATTCTATGGATAGTTCTATAAACATCCCCATTAAAGTTCTTGACGTCAACGATGAGATACCTAATTTCCTTGAATTTCTTAAGGGAAGTGTGGTAGAAAATGACAGACCCGGCGTTCAAGCTATACAGGTTAGAGCCATAGACAAGGATGGAACTTCTGCTAACAATATTGTTAGCTACGAACTGGAGGATAACCAAGATATTTTTGCTATAGACCGATCAACTGGTGTTATCACATCTAAAGTGGAGTTTGATCGTGAAGCCGTTCCTCTTTATCATGTGAAAGTAAAAGCATTTGACAATTCACCCTCGGCACTTTATAATACAACTGATCCTAACATTGTCTATCAGACATTTCAAATTAGTGTAGAGGATCAAAATGACAATCATCCTCGTTTCACCCACCCCATCTATCAGTTCAGTAATATTACTGAACGTGCTGATAAATTGAGTATCGTCGGAGAAGTTTTGGCTTTAGATAATGATACTGCATCTTTGATATCATACAGCATTACAGCTGGAAACTTGAATGATTCGTTTATGATTGAAAACTCTACCGGACGAATTAAAGTAAATGCAATATTGGACTATGAACAGATTGAACAATATAACTTGACCATTAGGGCGTTTGATGGTGCATTTGAAGATTTTGCCACAGTTATTATTTCCATATTGAATGAAAACGATGAACGTCCTATATTCTATGATTATGAAAAAAGGGTGGAGAAAAAGGAGGAGACTATATATCCAGATTGTATCATCAGGCTTTCAGCATACGATCCAGATATTAAAGATAGAAGTGCAAACCAACACATTTCTTATGAGGTTGCCACTGAACATAAACACTTCCTTGGCGTCACAGCAGATGGTTGTGTGAAATTAACAAAACCACTTGATAGAGATCCTCCATTTGGGAGTCCCGAAAGACAAGTTTTCATATACGCTCGTGATAATGATGGGGGCACCAATTCTTTATTAAGTGTAGCAGAAATACAGATAGTTCTCATTGATATAAATGATAACGCACCATTTTTAAATGTAACCGAAATTGTCTGGTATGAAAATGAACCTCCAGGTTTGATTGGAAATTTAAGTGCGGATGATTACGACGCACCAGAAAATGGTCCTCCATTTACTTTTCAGTTGGCTGATTCTGCTACAAGTGAAATACAAGAAAAATTTTTCATAAGTGACGATCAGCTTCATGCAAAAGTTACCTTCGATAGGGAGGAGAAGAAATATTATGATATACCTATTACAATCACTGACAGTGGAAGTCCCTCTCTGAGTGGTACAAGTATTTTAAGAGTAATTATAGGAGATAGAAACGATAACGAAGCCCATGATGGCGAAAGCAGTATTTTTGTCTATAAATATGTCAATGGACCAAACAGAGATATTGAAATTGGAAGAGTTTTTGTTGAGGATTTAGATGATTGGGACTTGAATGACAAAGTTTTTGTTCAACAAGATTTCTATGATGAATTTTCACTGAATAAGTCCAATAATGGAATGATTTTGATGAAACCAATGGCAATGGAAGGAACCTATGTTGTACATTATCAAGTTACGGAATCCAATGAACCAGTAATAAAAAGGCACTCTGTCAATGCAGTAGTGAATATAACCATTAAAGTAATTCCCGAAGAAGCCGTTATTAAATCTGGATCAATTCGTATGCACGGTATTACCAAAGAAGAATTTGTTGAAAAACCTCAGGTAAGATAAACAATATAAAAATACTACAGTACTTTATATATCACTAAATTCTGATATTTATTATGATAGGTTGAAAAAAAATTGTTAATATTAATATGCTCACTATTTAAGTTAGTATTTATTTTTATGAAGTGGTTGACAGGGACGTAGCTAGAGTATATGGCGCCCTTGGCAAATTGTACTGACACCCCCCCCTCCCGGAAGAAGGGGATCCGTGAATTTTTTGTAATTTTAGCTACAAAATGCCAAGTTTTGCTTGCTTTTCGCAAGTTTATTCAAATATTTCATGCAAATTGTAGGTAGCATAGCTGCCGATTAAAATATCAATAGCAGTGTTTAATAGTAATGTATTGACACTCACGCACAAAATGTAACTAAAAACTCATTTTCCTAGCTTTGATTGATGCAAATTCTGAAATTACATCATCGAAGTTTAGTTTGGAAGCACCTTCATACTCTATTGAAAGAATCGCCAAACTTGTGAGGCGTGTTTGGCCTGTTCGAGAACGGCCAGTCGGTGGCGCTGCCAACTGTAACAACCAATTCAACCGAAAATTCCCCGTTCGTTACGAAGTGGTTGGGCGAATATCTTTAGAACGCACCGAAAAAACTACAAAATTAGAAATTAATGAGTTATTTAATCAATATTGTTTGTTAATTCACTTCCTTAATGTTTATTGCATACAACTTGGTGTGAAAGAGGTTATTTTTACTCTTATACTTTTGTTTTACTCCTATACTTATTTTTTTTTGTTTTACTTGCATTTTTTTGAACAAAGGAAATTTTGCGTCCCTATGTATTCTGCGCCCTTGGCGGGGGCCCCTACCGCCAATGCCTAGCTACGTCCCTGGGTACAACTCCCAATTTTTTGAATGGGAAGTATAGGCTTGTGATAAATCGTTTGAAAGGTTTCTTCTTTCTCTATTCAAAAATGTTATCTCTTTCAAGTTTATTGCAACAATTAAAATAAAATAAAAATTAAAATCATGTGGTTACCGAAATTCGATAAAATACACTCAAAACTTAATGAAATATACTCAAAACTTATTTCATGTTGAGGTATTGATAAAAAAGTAAGCAAAAACTATAGCAATGTTTTTTTAGGTGGTATCCTTTAAAAAACTGTAAATGATTTCCGTAGAAACGCCTTGTCAAATTATTTTGTATGTTACATTAGTTGTCAGTATTTTAATTTACGTTTAAAGTTCGTTAACTTCAAGCTACAAAGATAAAACCCGAACACAACAGGAAGTAGCTCGCCTATTTCATGAGAAATTTAATAATTTACCGCCCATATCTCAAGGAATAATAAGCAAAGTAGAGAAGCAGTTTCGCGAGTTTGGTTATGTGGGGCAGATAAAAAAAGCAGTTGCCAATGCAATGAGTAATGAACTCAAATTAGATGTGATGCTTGAGTTTGAGAAAAAACTCATATACAGCGAGTAGACAGGCATCCACTACATTCAATGTTGGCCATACATCGATAGTAAACATATTAAAAGAAAATAAAATGCATCCCTATAAAATGATACCTACTCAGATTCTTATGGAAGACAATTTTGAGAGAAAAACTCATTTTTGTGAGCAAATGATGGGCGTGTTGGATAACAGTATCATCTAATTGGAAGACGTTATCTTTTCTGATGAGTGTACTTTTTCTCTTAACGGTCATACTAATTGGCAAAATTGCCGCTACTGATCAACGGAAAATCCTCCCTGGATGAGAGAAAAACACACGCAATACCCTCAAAAGGTTAGTTAATGTTTGGGCAGAGATTGTAGGAAACCATATCATTGGTTCCTTTTTCATTGAGGGCAACTTGAATAGCGATAATTATTTGGCACTACTTCAAAATGATGTCATTTCAAGTTTAACAAATTTATATCCCGATCCAGAAAACCCTCAAGTTCCAGGAATTACGATATGGTTTCAGCAGGATGTAGCACCACCACATAACAAGTTAATGTCCGACAATACCTCGATAAAACATTTCCCAATCTGTGGATAGGGAGGCGAGGATCGATTGAAAGCTAGCGCGATCACCTTTTCATAGGGATATGTAAAGAGCAATGTGTACAAAACTATACCTTTAGATTTGAATGACATGAAAGAACGAATAATGCTTGCGATTAATTCGGTCACGCCTGATATGTTGAATAATCTTAGAAGGCAGTTTTATTTGAGATTCGGATGGTGCCAAAACGTTTGCGGTGAACATTTTGAACATCTACTTCGTTAACATCTATAGTTCTTTTTTGTATTCTACATTCCATTACGTTTTGCATTACATTTCAGTTTTTGATTGTATTTTATAGAATTTCGATAACCACATGTTTTTAATTTATTTTGTCTTAATTATTGCAATAAACTCGAAAGCGATAACATTTTTGCATAGATATGTCACAAACCTATGCTTCTTTATTTAAAAAAAATTGGGTTTGTACCTGTCATTCGAAGAGGGTTGTTTTTGTCATTTGAAGGGGGTTGAAGATAGGGGTGGTATTTTTACATTGAAGAATGTCAAATTATAATTCACATTTGACGTATTTCTGGATTTTTTTCAAATATGTATACAGTCACCGAAATAATAAATTTATTCCATTTGGCTTTTACACACTGTATATATTTTGAGGATCAAAATTATATCTGTCCTAAATAGATGACAATTTATTAAAAAAATCACTTATATTTTCTCTATTGAAGTTCATGGCTCGCGAAAGGCTAGTACTTTGAGGTGTGTACGAAGGCTTAATTTTGGATTTCGTCGCATGAAAGCAATAAGCCAGTCTTCACTTGCATGTTAAGTCATGATCCATTTTTCTGGGTAGAATAGATTATTACAATCTTTTGTGAGAAATACGAAATATAAATTCACAGCCCTTTGGCAATATTTAGCGAGCTCCTCTTCTTCATTAAATACTGTGTTGTGAGAATTGTATCCAACCCGAGGCTGTTAAGTTTTCACGTAACGATTTAACATAGCGATATAAGGAAATATGACACATATCATAATCTTTAGCCACTTTTCTAATAGATTGATTAGTATCTGTCTCCTTCCTAGCTGCTTCTTCATAAATGAATTTTGGTGTTAACCTCCTTTTTGTTTTTCTTGGCCTTGACTTCACCATTTTCGGTCGATCTAGAAAATAACTCAATTTTATTAGAAAATAATATAATAGGTGTCAATTGTAACATGTTACAAGCGATACCGCAATCTGTGTTACAATCGATACCAAAAGAAAGATGATTTTTGTATACATGCATCTCGTAGAAAATGTGAGATATAGTAAACGAAAGTAAAGATGATAAAAAAAGATGGTACTCACCTTGAAATATTTTATAGTTGAGGTTAGAATAGTAAAATCAACAATTTGTGGCACAACAAAGGTTTACTTTAATAGTCAAATACAAACACGTGACTGTAACTTACGCAGTAAACTACGGCCAACTCTGAAACTACGTTGGGTGGTTAGAGGTAGATGCATGTCTATGCATATTAGTGCGTTTTGATTTATTTCAAAAGATGGCATCAGGATTAATGTGGTTACAATAGACACCTGTTACAATTGACACCAGTCTCCCCTACACACACAGTCTTTTTTTTTCGATATTTTTATATAATCTGTCTCAATAAATCTCTAATTATTTTTCTGTGAAGTGCTAATCAAAGTTCTAACATAAATGTGACGCTCTTATGCAATAATATATAATGCTGAAGTATCATATATATCGAAAGATTTACTGAAAGGGATGTTTTCCGCATAGGTATTTTGATTGAAAAATCCGAAGAGAATGAAAAATAGCAGGGAATGAAAATTCTAATAATATTATAATCCACCATAATTTCAGATTCATTGATAACTGCAGATGCGTGCATCAAAATACATGCAGCTGCATCTCTACGGGTGGCATTCTAAAAATAATTCATTTTGAACTATATTCGTTCATTGGAATGCTATGGGAGACATTCGAAAGATAAAATAGATTCGATGAAATAAATGCAGTAATATGTCATGAAACTAAATAACGTTAATGAGTTGTGTCAGTAATTGCGCACTTATTCCACTGACGTTTAAAGCGAGTTCCTTATGCTGATGATATTTCAATTGGTTTAATCAAAAATTTTTGAAAACTCAGCTTTGAAATATTAAATATCCCCTGTGTGGATTGCAAATTAACTTGTTTTGTAAGTGAACAAAGCCTCGTCATTTGGAAAGTGCATTCTGATAGTATGAAGTCGTGTGACGAAAATCTCAAAAACCGAACAAAATGAGTCTGGTCCCAATCAGAAAATATCAACAGTAATGTACATCAAAGAATTGAATGAATTCAAAAAATGATTGAGTAAAAAGCGGAAATAGTTTTAACGATGGTTTTGGTTAACTATTACATAATTTTATGGTATGAATCTGTTACTTGACGATACAGGTCTATTATTTCGTCTGCTTATCAGAGCATTTCTATGCTAGTCAGAAATAATGGTTGGTATATTATTCAACAAGCGAGAAATGTGGCCATTACTAGTGGTAATGAAGATTGTCGACCGATGAAAAAAATTTTCAACACGAAAGAAGAAGCTACACGGGTCGATAGAACATAGTAAAACAAGAACAAGAAGGCAATAAATGGAATAGAATACAATTCCGACCTATATTTTACCATCAACATACCTGTCAACAACGTGGACCAATCAAAACAATCTAGTAACAATGCATTCCAATCAGAATGACCTCTGCGACAGTCCGAACCAATCAGGAAGGCGCATCTGCATTGACATTTCGTCATCGCCACTACTGGTATGACGGCGATGGGGGCAATCTATGCTGAGAGGCCTCGTGATCCATAATAACCAGCTGGATATTCATTCCGCTCAAACCAGCGTGTTTCCTTGCTGGTTTCCGTACTATAACTAGAGCCCGTGGGTACTAGATCTTCGGGTAGTTACAGTCCTGCCAAGTCTTCCGAGATCTGCTAGAATCCCACACCTACAGAGTGATCGAAGGACTGTACTCATGAAGGCCAGAAATGCACTAGAATACAACTCCGTCCGACATCTCACCATTGAGATACCTGAAAACAATGTGAACCAATCAGAACAATCTAGTTACAGTGCGGACCAATCAGAACGACTCAGCAAAAGTGCGGACCATTCAAAAGTGAGCATTTCATGGACACTCCGGCATCGCTCTTACCACCATCCCCGCCATAAGTCCTTCCTTCATCCACATCATCAACCCCACCAACCTCCAAAATTATGAATACGAGTGAACACGCAGCTCACCAGTCAGTAGTTGCTGAGACTTCGACTTTCGTCCTAGCATTCAATGAATCTACCACTCATGATGTCTTATTCTCTTCAATCATTTCTATTAATTTTACAAAAAGTAGTACAGTTCTTAATTATTGTTTCTTATTCTTTTCAGAGCCACAACTTCAAGGTGGTCTCTGAAACAATGGTAGAAACGGTATTGTCTAGTGAAATCACGCGCAGTCAGCATGAAGAAGTCAAAGTTGCACGCGAAAACGGTAAGTTTTTTCTCTTCTTCACAGGTTGTCCCAGAAAAAAAAAGAAAGTTTAAAGAGGTACCCAAACCTATTTGTTAACCTTCTCTAGTTCAGTTTCTATTCAAATTGTAGATTTCAATTGTGGAGAGGAGGTAGTTCTAGAAGGATCTTAATGGCCGTTGGTGGTGTGGTAATGATGGCACCACAGATAGCCGAACAGGCCAGTTTCTGTGAGCCAGAGTTTCACCTGAGTCATTTTCTGTGAAGCCTTCGGTCACCAGGTAATTGCTCCATAAGTGATCTTTGGTCTAAAAATCTTCACATATATCCAATGGATATGTTTGGGACCTAAACTCCAAATTTTACCACAAATCCTTCGACATGTCTGAAGGGACAGTCTAGATTTGGGTGAAACTTTTTCTAAGTGAGCGTTTCAGGTGAGTTTTTTATCAAAGAAAATGCCAAGATATTTCACTTCTGTTCCAAATGCAATAACCTCACCATTGATGAAAAGTGGCGTTAAATCGTCTAAGTTTCTCCTCCTGTTGAAGAGGATTATCACAGTTTTGCTGAGGTTGACAGACATCTGCTCCCTCTGGCACCAACTGTGAACCACATTCATCGTACTCTGGAGGATATTCCAAGCTACCCTTCACGACGTGTACCTTGCCAAGATGACAGTCATCTGCATAAACTTGCAGATCTACTTCTTTTCTAACGAGGACATTAAGGAGCGACCACGAAAGGGGAGATAGTACCCCACCTTGAGGGCAGCCTGTACCCTGAACCTAATGGCCTCGTCTTGAAGAGTCCTAGTTGCAGTTCTGTTTACCAGCATGACATAGATTCATCCAGTTATGGTCGATTCTATGCCTTTTCCTGCCAGGGGTGATCCTATAAATTCACATAGTGCATTGTGAAATGCTCCTTCAGTATTGAGAAATACAGCAACCGAAATCTACATGTTTTCAGGGGATTGAGAAATTTTCTTTACAAGATTATTAAATGCTAAATATGTTGATTTGCTGGTTTGATATGCATACTGGTGGTTACTCAGGGGGCTACATATAAAGCCACCTTCCTGAAGTTTCCTTCCAGTATTCTCTCAAGTTCTTTCAACAGGTAAGATGTAAGGCTAATTGGTCGTACCGATTTGGGGTGTGGGTCTTTCCGACCCACTTTAGGTATAAATACCACCCTTGCTGCCAACCAACTGAGTGGTATGTAGTTCCATTCCAGACTAGCTCTAAACAATTTTATGAGAATGGGTAAAATTATTTCCAGTCTGGTTTAAAGAAGAGCTGGAAATGTACCATCTTCTTCATTCAACTGCCGGTGCTGTGATAACTTTCTTGACGACATCCCAATCGCTCTTTTTTAGGCGTTCAGCTCCCTCAAAGAGAAAGTCTGTTGTTATCAAGAGTCTGATTTCCAGGAAAGTGGTTTTTCAATAAAAGCTCTAACGTTTTTTTTCTAGAGGTCGTAAATGTTCCATCGGGTCGTTTCCGCGACCCAATTATAGCCAGCAGTCGGCTCTCCAGAGATAATCTTGTGATTTCTTGTGCTGCAAGATAAATCAGAGATACTATTACAGAAGTTGGAATTGAATCAGACATTATTCACAGGATTGCTACACAATATAGTACTATTCAGTTCCAAATCTGGATAATATTGTAAGATGAAGTACCCAATTCATTCATGAAATTACGACTTTATACTCCTTTCGATTAAAATAACAAAATTATTACATTTTTTTATATCTTCAACAGTAGCAGAGATATTCATAGTTCATATCTAATATCATTTCTCTTTGTCTCCAATTTTTTTTTACTCGTGTGTGTAATAGAGTACAATTTTTCAATCTGTGTTTATTTTTACGACCGGTTTCGGGGTTTAGCCCATTATCAAGTAAAACTTAGATAACAAGATAAATGAAATTGGTGCCTCAACAATTCTTCATTTTTCATAAATTGTTTTGAAAATTATAGAAAACGTTGTTCATCACTTCATATTTTAGAAAATACTTATTACAGTTAGGTTTGGGGTTATAAGAAGTCAATTAAAAGATGAATGAATTCGAGAGCCCTTTAGTACGACCGTCATCGATAGCCTATCATTTTTCTGTCTCTCTTTATTTCAAGATATTAATTTCCTCATGGCGTTACTGTTAAATTTCATTCTTCAAATAGTATATAGGAAAAGTATAAAAGCAGTAACTTTTTTTCAGAGTACGATTTGAAGAATGAAATTCATAAAGAACTATACTCTTATGTTAACACATTGCTTATAGAATGTAACGGCAAAGTTTCAAGCTGATAAGTATTTCAAAAATGGGTGTTTTTGTATCCGATTTCACGAAATTTGTCAAATGGCGTCTTGGCTCAATTCATTTTCAGTGAATTACAAAAATATGAAACTTTATTCATTTTCTTGGACTCAAACATGATATGAGAAAAACTGATTACCTCCACGTGCTGAAACATCAATGGGTAAACTCCAATATCTATTATTGTTCATATGAAAAATTGAAATTTGAAGGGATAACATAGGTTTGGGTCACCCATATCACTCGAAAATGACAATGAATCAGTACTTCCAGTTCCACACTGTACACTGTACTGACCCCTTGTCATATTTTCTTCGATATTTTGCATAAATTCATCAGTACCACGAAGTCATCAACGTGTGTATTTTACTATATACACAAAACATGTTTACAGGCCTCTTATCGATTTGCGGTAAGCTTAATTTTGAATTCATACTCCTTTTTTAAAATATTCTGGGACTACATACATAATGAATCACTTCTGAAATAATTAACATAAATGTGATAACTGTTGAATAAAAGTGTTAAGATATATATTTTGTTGTGAAATCTCGGTCACTTATTTAAGGTGTTCGACCTTAGCATGTGAACAAGGTGAGGCATTTTCAAAATGTTGCCCCTCGCTGTGTCATAAAAAATGTAAATAATCATATTAGTATCGAATACTAATTGATTACAGGTATTTGACGTTGAAGCTTCATGAAAACGTCAATGCCATATTACGATTATATATACAGTGCGGATGTAAGTATTCTTCCCCCTCCTTCTAAACTTTTAAACAAGACAAGATATAAAAGTCGAACAAAAAGGTTTACATGAAAAGATATCTTTTTTGGTATACTATTTCCAATACCAATTGGAACAGCACAGAGAAGAAACTCCCGCCTCGACATAGGCGTCGGCAAATTATTTTTCAGTGGTAGTTTTTCAGTTACTTGTTCTTACAATCATTGCTTTTTTAAAGTTTATCCAAACATATTGAAATTGTTCTGAATTCGTATAAATTTCTTGAGGTTCATTAGCGGTAGATTCGGATACATTTCATTGAACTTTCTACATGTTCTGCTGATAATTTTGTCACACTGTCCAAAAATAATAAACAAATTCATAAGAACTTCGTTTGAATAGTTTTGTTCCATCGTTTTGAAGGTATTTGCAACTTCTGAAGTGACGAAAATGTCGATATTATTAGGAGAATGTCACAACGCTACTGTCAAATAGTAATCATGGCCTGCTTACCAAAT
>WOGR01003138.1:0-16283 GCA_015342045.1 Leptinotarsa lineolata
TTGCTTTGTAGTTCTCTTTCTATATAAAAGGAACACAATAATTATTTTGTAAATTTTTCTGTTTTTTTGAAGTACTGTATTAGGCATAATAAGAAAACGTAATCAGTTTTACCATTGACACCAGGTAGCGCCACCTACTATAACAATTTTTACGTAATTACTTATATGTTTAGATGTTCATAATGTGTTACTATGAAGACACCTGAGAAAGTTATTGTATAGCGAAACACATGTTGCAGTTTCATAAACTGTTCAGTGAAAATCCCATTTGAATACGTTATGGATTCCCAACAAGTATTTTTTCCGTGAATCTGACCAATTCGTCACTTAATGGGTTGGAAAACTTAGGAAATGTTGCTATTTCTAAGCAAATTTGTAGGAAAATAACAATTACTTTGAAAAATAAAATATATATATTACAGTAACACTTATATTCAATCAGATAAAGCAATGTCATGTCATGTTATCAACAACACTGCACATGATCCTGTCCAAGATATAGCAAGGATCTACCTTACCATCAGCATTATCATTTTTTTCATTGCCTATCAGCAAGTCGGTTTCTATCATGATTTTGGAGTCCACCTCCATTGGTTCTGGGATGTTTTGTATTGCTTGCTGAAGGATATCCATAGCTTTGTCTAGATGTTTCTGGAATCTGTAACAAGTTGATAAAATACAAGGAAAAAAACAGTTAATGTGAGACGTAAACGGATATATACAGATTTTGATAAGTATCATGCAGAGGGGCTTGTAATAGGGTGATTGTTTTTTTTATTATGTTGGTACACTTGTCTCGAACATATGTTTACAGTTTCAGCTGTTTAGTAGGTTTAGTTTTTTGGTGAGAGGCATAAAAATTAGAAGTGTTTTGCTTGTTCAGCGATTTTCTGCTATATAAAAAAATGTATCAGAGTTTTCATCAAAATATGTGTAAAAAATTGAATTAAGTGCTTAAAAACACTTGAAATATTGACAGTGGCGTACGGTGATTGTACTTTGAGCCAGAAAAATGTTTACAAGTGGTACAAGATTTTCGCCGTCAACGGCGAACCATTTTTGCTTGAAAGGGTTAGTGACGAATCATGGGTATATGGTAATGACATTGAAACTGAAGTCCAATCGTCTCAAAGGAAGTGCCCAGAAGAGCTTAGACCAAAAAAAAAACGCCAAGTTAGATCAAATGTTGAGGTTTTACTCACTGTTTTCTTCGATTACTGTGGTGTAGTGCATCAAGATTTCTTGACACATGGTTGTACAATCAATAAGGAGTATTATTTTAAAGTTATGCGCCGGTTACGAGAAGAAATACGAAGAAAACGTCCGATATCGTAGAAAAACAATTCATGGCTTTTGCATCACGAGCACCTGCTCACTTGTCATTGCTTGGTCGTAATTGTTTGGACAAAACAACACAGTAATCATACCTCAGCCACCGTATTCACCAGATTTGCCCCCTCTGCAACTTTTTCCTGTTCTCAAGTTTGAAGAGACTCATGAAAGGACAGTGTTTTGCGACGATTGAGGGAATTAAAACCAAATCGCTGAGAGACCTCAGACATATTCCAAAGAGTGCATATCAGAACTGCTTTATGAATTGAAAAAAAGCTGGCACAAGTGAGGGGGACTTCTTTGAATGGAACAAAATAAAAATTGATGAATAAATTTTTTGTGGAAAAGATGTCAATTCACCTTATTTTTTGAATAGACCTCGAATATTCTTGTATACTGGTCAAAAATCCAATGTCGAAATTTGGCATAAGCATCAGCTTCAATATAACCTCGCTTGTCACACATGTGATTATATTGTGAAATTTTCACTAAAAGAGTTTTACAAAAACGCAACCCGTGTTTCGCAATACAATAGCTTCTTGAGGCGTGATTATACTGAAGAAGATATTGAATAGCGAAACACATGTTGCGTTTTTGGAAAACTGTGGAGTGAAAATCTCACAATGAAGTGTTTTTTTGAATCCTCACTTGCTACATATACTTTTTTGCATACAAAATCTTCATCAACAGTATAATTTTTTGCATATTGATAAAGAGTTTTAATGACAGCCCTCATTAAGATATTGCATCATTCCAATACATCCTTCTCTGACGTTTCCACAAGTATATTGGAAAAATTATTTAAAATTGCCTGTGACCTGAAAGGTTTCAATAAAATACATTGCTTTTTTATCGATTTTCAGTTGTAGTACCTTATTTTCAGGCCACATAATGATTATTTTGTATAAACCTCAAAAATGAACATTTAGAAAAATGGAATCTGGATATTTTTTGTTGGATAGCTGTATCTCTAAATGTTAATGCTTCCCCCAAACTATGAATTCAAATCCTTAATCAACATAGAACAATTCGTAACAATGAGTCCCTCTGCCTGAAAATTACCGGACCTATTGCAGATCTAAAAAATGCACATAGCCTAACCTTAAAGACAATACATACCTATTAGCTGTTTCAATCCTTTGTCTCTTCTGTAGCTCCATCATAACCCTTAGTGTCTCTCTGGCTTGATGTGGCCTGAATTCATTCAATAGATGATGGATGTGAATGAACAGCAGGCTGAGATCTTCTACCTTTTCTGCTCTACGTGGGGAATCAGGGCAGTTAACCAGTAGATCCAGCAGGTCGAGGAAGTTGGCTAAAAGGGACTGGTTTAGTTTTTTCAACTCTCTTCGCCTATCAAAATGTAATGGGTAGAGTCTTTTAATACCCTGAAAAGAGATTAATTCTTAATGATGAAAGCATTTTTTGCCCAACAGAATTGATAAAAATAATTTTACTACAAAACAAACAACTTCAAGTACAGTGAAATGCAAAGAAGTGAATTATCACACATTTGGCATCATATGCTTGATTTGCTCCAAGCTATCCTAACAAATTATACATCCTATTTAAATTATTACGGATTGTGCTAATCAGTCATTCTGTGAGGACATTTGTTTTGGTTGGGAATTTTAGAATGTTGGATTTTTCTCCTAGCAAATTGCTGTAACTTAAAATTCAGCTGTTTAGGAGATCAAGGCAATTGATAAAACTCATTAACCGGTTTATGGAGGCATATGGTATCTTTAAAATTACAAACTCTCAAAGTTATATCTGACTACCGTTAACTGGTAATCAGTCAACAGCCTGGGACCATATGTTATGTCATGTGAAATTGAAAAGACGAATTGTTGTCGACCTACAACATATGACTTGAAAAATATAATTATACCACTAGATAACCCAGATCGGCAAAGCTTTTCCAATATAATGCTGATCTATCTCATTAAAAGCCTTCAAGATCACATCCATCTGACCACCGGAATCAGGGGTGTTTGAGATATGTTGGGTGGTTAAAAGATTGGAAATAGGCACATAAGGTCAAACAGAGAATAAGCCTGAGATTTATTTCACTAACCTGACTTTCCAGGGGCCTTATAATACTTTCTTCGGTGTTGAAAGCGTTGCCAAACATATGATAACTGTCTTGAATTGGAGGAGGGGGTTTGGGGGCCCTGCCCCGCCGGATTAGTTCGTCTGTGTATTGGTTCACATACTGCATAGGGGGCAGAGGTAAGGAGCTGACTTGGACAGCATCTGAATTAGCCATTTTAGGTTATTTGTAGTTAGGCGACGTATATGAAATACTTGTATATCACGGTAATATTAATTTATGTTAAAACCTGGGAACTGCTCAAAGCACTAAACTATTGCTTACAAATTCATAATATCAAACATCACCTCTACTCCTCTACTCCTTTTTTCTTCTACTTGTCAACTGTAAAGATGGGTCGTTCCTTCACAGAACCACCGTATAGAAGTAAACACTACTTCTATACGGTGACAGAACATGATCTGTGGACAGAACTATAACTTTCTCATGCAGTTTCGCATTCTGTGGTTCGCCGTGGAGTATTTAGGCGTTTTTTGGCGCTCATGTATTCAAAACGTATTCGTCTGTGATTCAATACATTCATTGACGTTGAAACGATGACGCCACATCAATTATGATTTGAAACGATTCATGACGATTCAAAACTAGCGTGAGGTTAGTTTTGAAACGGAATTTGACGTGACGTTACGTCAGTTGTCAGTTTCTACTTTATTTTGATCGTTATAGTTTATAAGTGTTATTATTTGACCATATATGATAATTTCATTGGTTTCTTCATATTGTTGGTTGACTAGATGAAAAAGAATAGCTACTTGGTGCATATTTTGAATAGAAAAAAGAATTCTGGTACACTGATTTTGAAAATGCAGCTACATTTGTAATATTTATGCAAAAGATTGTATGCACTAATCCGATTATTCTGATTGATGTTAGAGAAAATTGAAAAGTTTGTTTTTATTATTGAATGTGACATCTGACACAAATTAAATCATTCCATTCTGGCGGATCGTATTATTAATAACGTCACTACAAATCGTTTTTGAATACACGCTCGAATACGATGAAATGCTAGAAAACGCCTTTTATCTCGATTTTTGTAGCGGTATTTTTCAGTAGCTTTCACGACTGGAACGTTTCAATAGAGTAGCGGTATTGCCCATCTCTAGTCAACTGTCTAAGTGTCTTCGTCTTCTTATTTTATAAAAATTTATAACGGGTTTGCCAGTACTATTTATTGCAATAGGGAAGTGTTCTACCTTCACTGCATCTCAAATTTCAAGTTGACGTTTATCAAATCTAGGAAGAGACTGGAGAATTTCTGCTCTCTCTTTCGCTTACCGTACTCTATTTGCAATGTTAATTGTTCACGGCATATTAGAAATATAAATGGAAAATGAATTAAACAAAAACTCAAAAATCTATAATATATGAAATTCAGTACCATATTATGACACCTGACACAGTGATAAATACAGAGTAGCCAAAAATGTAAGTGCTGCTAAAAAAATTTATTGATATAAACTTGATGAAATGAAAATGAAATTATTTGCTTCTTTCCTTTTCTCGGTCGATTCCCATATTTTTTTTGATGGAGAAGTAGAAAACCAGAATCTTTCTGTCCTCCAAAAAAATAATCTTTCCCAAAAGTAGAATTATATTAACTTTCAGGCAATTTTACCTTTTCGTGTTGCTGGTGCTCTTAGAGTAGACGAATTTTATAAACTAAAAATCGATGACATACGGGATACCAAAACCAAAGAAACTCTGCGGCCTAAATACGAGTTGATCCTGCAGCAGATTTGTTAACCCTCAGTAGTAGGGGGATTTGAAATCGTATGTCATAGCGTAGAGATATATTGACAATTGTATGAAGCAAAAAAAAACTATTAAAATTTTGAAAATAGTCACTACTGTTGACTCTTCATCTAATATTTAATTCGAAATTGAAAGTAAATAACTAGGTATAAGACTCGAGAATTTGTGTAGTTATGTAATATCAATTATTGCTTTATTATTATAATGAAGAACATTCACTTACCATATTTACAATATTTAGTTTAACATATCTCGCAAACTTGGCAAGCATGTCGGAACTTATTTTGAGCAACAAGATCATTTTACGTGCACAACCAAAATATGTGCACCATTATACTGTAATGTAATTACAGATTGCTGATATGCAAATAAGTGATATTAGATATCATGCTGCGATTTTTTTAGAGATCCCGTTATCTTTACGATTATGACGTTCGAAGTCATCGAAACTGAGTTTTGGTCTAAAAAATTTTGTTGGGTATGTTCTGAAAAAGTTCCGAAAGATCATATCATTTGACAAACACAATTTGTCTACATTATTCTGATTTATTGAATTGATGACCTTTGTCTTGTATTTTAAAATCATGAACTCCTGAAGAGTTGTGGAGAGTTTCACCACGTTCCGAACAACATTGATAAAATAATGTGAACTTTCACAGCCAGAGATAACTGTGAGAAAGCTATTTTTCGGGTATTTTGGCCGTCTATCATGTTATATTATGTTATATATATTTAGGCCAACAAACTATCAGACTGATAATTTGGTGTTACGTCGTGTATCTGATTTAAATTGGAATTTGAAACATTCATCTCTACCCACGTCCCTTCATAGTAGGATATAGCAAATCGCTCACTTCTGAAAAATAATTTTGTCGGCTCAATTAGGATAAAAAACTTTCGAAATTTTACAGTTAGTTTTATTTATTAAATATTCGAGTTTCTACAACGGCTGACTTTAGTATAAAAATATGTACAAGTCTTCAAGGTCTAGAAACTGATGGAAATATCTCACAGCCAATCATTCCGACTCGAATTTGTACACTTCAAAACCTATGAATGTTTTATAAAGAAGGTTTTCTTGATTACTTGATACAGACGCACCGTCAAATATTTCCACCAGAATATAATAACAATGCTTCGATAATTTACAGATGAAATTACACAAATTATGGCAAGAAAATTACAAACGCCTTGATACAAGGGCAGACATATAAAACAAATTGCATAAAAGAGTCTAATTTTCGAACCGCACTATACATACTCCTCAGACGGTTTGTGAGCGTTCGTAAGTCTCAATGACGCGGGCACTCGCCCATTCACAGAATCCGGCAGTTCCGCAATGTCTTTAAACACACCCGCCAGGCTCTCGAAATTGGGCCCCCAATTCAGCAAATAGTCCCATCCCAGCCCATTCGTTGGTGGAGAACCGGCCCTAAGTCTATACATCGGTCCCCCCAACTCGTCATCGGACGCCACCAAAGTACTCATCGAGCCGCGATACGAAGAGTCGAACCCGTCGTACGATGGAAGCGGGATTTTCCCCTTGTGACCAGAACTAGAGTTTATCCTCCTCGGGTCCGACTCGCTAGGTTTATATTTGTCACCCGTCAAACTGGCATTGTCGTACTCGATCTCCGAGCAGGTGAAGCTGTCGTTACCGCTCTCGTCCGTCGTGGTGCTGCTGTGATGCGTCTCTGGCACGGGGGAGTGCCGCAAGTGCTTCAAGTGGTTGTTCCCCCCACGCTGAGGAGCTTCACTGGAGCTCGACACCGCGTCGAGCGTTGATACTAAACTAGAATTTCGTGGGCGGGAATTCAGTCTTTCGATCTCCTCGGCGGTGAGCCCCATTCCTCCGGGAGACGCCGACGTCACCTGAGGCTGCGCGCTGAGCTGCGACATTGCCGGGCTATTCATGTTCATGCTACGCTCACTGTTGTCTTTACCGACACCCCCCGAGCTGGAAGTCGTTGCCAAAAGCGCTGTTTGCAGCGGCTTGCCGCTGATGTCGTGCAGTGTTAGTATCCTTGGCTGCTGAGCACTCATCTCGCTGCTGGGGCTTAACCGGGCCAAGGGGGTGCTCTGGTGCGGCCGCGAGTTCTGACTCGTTACTGGAGGCACCCGAGGAGGGTATCCCGTGGGCAGGTGTGGCGAGTGCCTGTGCTGCGCTTGACCCTGTGCCGCTGGGTGCTTGTGGTGGTAGCCTCCCACACCGAGAGGATTCGCTTTGTACTTCTTCAGGCCCCCGGTCTCGCGGTAGCCTTTGTAATGGTACACTATGTCTATGTCCGAAGGGGCTATACTGCTGGCGTTCTCCAGGTCGTAGTGTTCGGGAATTTCCGAGTTCAGGTCCGTCGGCACGTGTTCGTGGCTGTGATTGGAATTCGGGGGCATCGGAGGATGGTGCTCATCGCGCATTGGAGGGCCTTTCCCCATAATTTCTCGCTCGATTATATCCGGTCGCTGCGGTCTCGGCATATCGCCTTGGATGATCTCCCGCTCCTTATACTTCTTCGAAAGCAGCTCCGGGCCTACCAGAGGTAGCCCTCCTATACCTCGAATGACATCCCCATCGGCATGGTAAGACATGGGGTTATCGTTTCCGTGTACTACCCTGCCTAAAACATTCTCGTTAGGTACTCCCATCCCGTTGGTTCCTATCATGGTACCGCTTCCGTTCTGCTTAGTATGAATCCCTGTCGCGTTATTCGAAACACCGCCCTTTTCTTTGTACTGCTTCCTCAGTCTGAATGCTACGAAAGAGACTAGTATGGCAACGAGCAAAACTACGAAAAAGACGATGACTAGGGTGATTCCAATGCTGAGTGGATCTGGTGCGGTGGCCGTTCCGACCCCGATAGGTCCTTTGCAGTCCCTGGTGATCCTTCCGTGGAAGTGCACCTCTTGGAAAATGCTGCCGGAGCCGTTGAAGGGCTGTATTTCGTTATTGATAGTGAAGTTACCGAAGCAGCCTTCGAAGTACTGGGGAGGAGCATCCTTGACATGGTACATGTTATCAGAAACGCCGCCGACACTGAGGTAGGTGAGGTAGGGGTCCAAGAAGTCATGCACCCCCGCTGAGTCGAGCTCATCTCCAAACTTCTCACCGTTTAGGAGCAGTTTAATACCTCTTCCGCGAGAAACCAGGGTTAAGTTGTGCCACAATCCGTCCGTCACCATTTTGCGAGAGTCGGTCATATTGACGACAGAGGAGAGCTTACTGATGTAGAAAATCTGGCCATTGATCAATTCTATGGAGGTGTAGTACTTGTTACTTGTCGCGTAGAGGATAAGCCCATTCTGCTGGACGGTCCGGAACACTATGCTCATGCTCTTATCTGGTGAGATTGCTACAGGAGCTAGAATGTTGGACTTTGCCTTTCTCTGATGGCCCCACAGCGTGGATCCTTTGTACATATTCTCGAGTAGCTGCATCCTTCTGTGCTTTTTAGAAATAGCGAATTCTACAAATCCTCCACCGCTGACACTTATCGGCTGCAGCGAGGAATGGCAGTCAGGTGCTATCAGATTTCTTCCGCAGTTGCAGCTGATGGAGCTCCAACGATCCAAGCAAGTACCGAAGCCAAGGCAGGGGTCGTTTTGCGTTTTGGAACAAGAGTCTCGGCGAATACATTTGTTTTCTATTCCTTCAGAGGCCAAGGGTTGACTGAGGTTGAGTTGACGGCCATTGACGGAAATGCTATGGACACAGCCTACCAAATCATCGGAATGGACTTGGCCAGGTCTTTCTAGAACAGGATCCGCGCTGATCAAGCCTCCTATCAATAGTGGTTGGTTGTTGAAGTTCAGTGTTCTGAAACAGGAAAACATTTAATGCTAATGGATGGTATGGAAGTTACCATATCAATCAAGCACAACATGTTCAAAGACATCGAAGTAGACTGTCAATACAAACTACATGATTTGTCATAAATATGGAAAGTGGATGATGAATAGTCATACCGAACATGTTGGGCAGAAACACCTTCTATATAGAAGAGAAAATCGAATAAACGGCGAGAGCTAGAATATTTTGTGAAAGTAGATATATACATTATATTTGATAACAAAGGGGAAAATCTTTATGAAATGACCGCCTGAGAAATGGATTGAAGAATTGCTTCCACAGAATAGGATAATAGAAAATAATTACAAGACAAGACAAAATAGGACTGTATTACGGATACTTTAGCTGCAGGAATTGTTACAAATGTACAGAGACAGCTTGTTGAAGTACGTGATAAGAATATGACAAATATTCGAAAAGTTTTGAACAACTAGTACAGGTAATTAGACTGTTGGAATGGGCGTCATAAAAATATAGGAAAGATGAAAGCAGTAAACCCATGAGTCTGAGGTATTTTCTGGAATCTTGAAAAAATAGACAAGTTGAACTACTTTCCAGCAGAAAACATGTTTTATTGACTAACAAAATAGACTTTGAAGAAGTTGGGTAGGCGATACACGGAACAATTATGAAAAAATAAATATTGGTTCACTTGTATGAAAGTACAGTCGAAATTATTGGATGAAAATAAAGGAAAAACATAAATACTTGCAGTAGATAGACATATCATGAAACACATTTTTTACGTATGTATAACTGTCTCTTTTGATCAACTGCCATGTTATCTTTGTAAGAAGTTCCCCGAAATCTCTCAGAATATTATTCGAACTCACCCGCTCGGTCCAATTTCATCAGCGTAACACCTGCTGTCTCCTGGTCGACAATCTTCGCATACATCTCCTTGTTCGGCGCAACTAGCAACGCTCAGCGAAACAACCCTTCCATTTCTTGTAGCTGTTATCTTATACCAGTTTCCATCCGCCAAGTTGTTTTCCTTGCCACCAACACTAACGGAAGTTATTGCCGTTCTGGTCCCTCCAAAGGAAAATAATGCCCTACCTTGGACGAGCTCCACCGCAACAAAGTCGCTTCTGCCTCCTGTTTGTAGCCCATAGTTATATACGAGGAGAGCATCCGGTTTGGTGGTAGCGAATATAAATGATATGTCGTTGGTAGCTGCGTCTAAGGACGGGAAACTCATGTAGGAAAGTTCTTGGAATCCGTAAGTAGACTTCTCACAGTGTCTGCCATATCGTCCGTCGGTGCAGCTGCACTTGTAGCCAGGCTTCAAGCTGACGCAAAGGCCTCCGTGAAGGCAAGGGTTTGGTCTGCAAGAATCAGCCAGTACTTCACACTGGTTGCCCTTATACCCTGATCTACACAGGCAGAAGAAGGAGGATCCATCAGGACTCTCGCGACAGGAGCCACCATTTTGACATGGGTTATCGGAGCAGGCGTCATCCTTTTGGCTCTCGCAGTGCCTGCCGTCTTTTCCAGATGGACAAATACAGTGGAAATTGAAACCTTGTCTCCTGCACTGTCCTCCAGACTTGCAAGGGTTCGGGAGGCAGGGATCTTGCCTCTTACTGCAGGTGGATCCTGTGAAACCATCAGCGCACTGGCAAGTATATTCGTGTAAAACTAAAGGAGATGTGAAGATTATGTTCTGACTGTCGGTTATTTCGGTCGTCTTCTTCACCGTCATCGTTTCGAAGCAGATGCCACCATTCTCGCAGGTGTTGTCGTTGCAAGGGGTGTACCCGATTTGGATATCGGGGATTTGAAAAAGATTCAACAAAGCTTCGCGTTTTTTCAGTACCTTCTCAATCGTGAGGAATCTGCTTTTATATCCGCTGCCGCTTTTTATTGCCAGATTGATTTCTAAGCTAGCTTCATCTTCGTGCAGGCTATACAGTATAAGGCTTTCTTCAGCTATCAATGTGCTCTTGATGATGTCCAAGAGGCCTCTGTAGTATTGCCAGAGAAAGTTCTCAGCGGTTAGATTAGCGATCCTAATCGTCACAGAGTTCTCCACGGTTACATTGTTGAAAGAAACGAATTCGACAGTCACCGTTGACATGACGTCGGAGTGTCGTCCATCGTTCCCCGAAACAGACAAGGAGTATCCCAATCCTGGCGTTATTCTTGAAGTATGAAGATTGCAACCAGCAGGGATGGACAACACACCGGAAATGCTAGGTTTCTGGAGAATTTTGCACCTGTAGTCGCCTATCAAATCTGGATCATTGGGGTGCACGTTGGCGATCTTGCCTAGCGGATAGGTGTCGTTGAAAGCGTATACTAGGACATGCACAGACCTAGAACTTGAGGGACTGTCATTTTCGTCCTGAATTTCAATCCTTATGTTGTGCTGGGACTTCATTTTCGGGGAACCGCTGTCCTCAACCTCTACGATGATATTGAGCTCGGGGGTGAGCTCCCTATCAATGACTTTGGTGGTTACTATGGCACCAGTGTGCTTGTCCACTCTGACATAGTCTTTGTGCTTACCACCGACAAGTTTGTAAGTGAACGGAGCTCCATTCGGAGGCAAGTCTGGATCCTTTGCGGATAGCACCATTACCTTAGTGTTTGGTGGCTTGTTTTCCATGACCTGTCCCACGACTTGGGGTGGATCGAATACAGGACCATTATCATTGATGTCGTTTATTTGAATTTTTACCAGGGTTGTACCGGTTTGAGGTGGTATTCCTGTATCTATGGCTCCGACGACTAGGGAGTACATTGGCGTCGTTTCTCTGTCCAAACTTCTAGAAGTCTGAATTTCGCCCGTCTGGGGATCTATCTTGAAAGCCTGCTCCACGTTGCCTCCAATTATTGAATAGCTAAACTGGTTGTTCTGCGATCGCACGTCTTTGTCCACAGCTTTGACAGCCGCAATCTTAGACCCCGCCACTGCACCTTCGGAAACGTCTGCTTCGTAAAGGCTCTGCAGAAACTCCGGTGGGTCGTTACCATCTTGTACTGTTATTATCACCTGGGCTTCATCTGTGTCATTCCCTCGTATACCACCAGCATTTTTTGCCATTACTGTGAGTACTACACGGCTTTGCGTCTCTCTGTCCAAATTCCTGGACACACTAATAATTCCGGTCTCTGTATTAATGCTGAAACCTTTATCGTTGCTGGATCCCACGAAGAGATAATAAATTTTACCGTCGTCTCCAGAGTCTTGATCTGTGGCCTGTATTGTACCGATTTTGGTCCCGACTTCCGTCGATTCTGATACGTCGAAGTGGAAAACGGACTGGATAAATCTGGGGTAGAACTCGTTGACGCCAGTGATGTGAACGCGTACGATAGCAGAACTTGACATGGTGGAATCGGGATTGGCCGCAACTACTTTAAGCTTGTAAAGAACCTCTTCTTCATAGTCAAAGCTAATCTTGGAGGTTATCCTTCCTGATTTGGATCCGATCTCGAATATATCTTTGTCAGGCCCATCGGTTATTGAATACTCTATTATAGCGTTCTTGGGGGAATCTAAATCTGTAGCTGCTACTTGATAAACGAAACTATTCGGCGAAAGATTTTCCGATAAATAAGCGTCGTAAGCAGACTGATTGAAGACTGGCGAATTGTCGTTGATGTCTGTCACAGTAATGGTGAGAGTAGCCGTTGTACGTTTTGGCTTGAAGCCTAGATCTTCAGCTGTTATGTTCAGCCGGTACTCCTGGATTGTGTCGTAATCCAGCGGTTGGAGGATGATCACAGCACCCGAAACTGGATCGACTGAAAATTCCTGGCGTTCATTTCCAGCGGATATTTTATACCTAATCATTCCATTGGGTCCTTGGTCGTTGTCAGACGCACTCACTGTTAGAATAGGTGATCCTAACGGTTCGTTCTCTGGAACGAAGGCTTGATAACTCAGAGCCGTGAACACGGGACTAAAGATATTTTCTCCTGTCACAATCAATGTAACGGTCGTTTCACTCTGCTGTGGAGGGATGCCTTTATCCGTTGCTTTTACTTGGATATTATAGACCGTTCCCACGCCATGAACTTTCTCTTTGACGGTGATCCAGCCACTGGTGTCGTCTACCAGGAAATTCTTTGAGCCATTGCCACCAGTGATAGAGTACTCTATTTCAGCGTTCACCCCGACGTCCAGCTCGTCTTTGGCCACGACTTTCAAGAGATGCTGTCCTTGCACCGCGTCTTCTGGTACTGGCGACAAGTACTCTTGCTGTTCAAATGTCGGGGCGTTATTGTTGGCGTCCACTACGTTAATAGTGACTAAGCATTCGGAAGACATCGGAGGTTTCCCGTTATCCGTTGCTAAGATAGTGAGAGAGTGGGTATTTTCAGGAGATGACTCCATCAGCGTGTACTTGTACCTGAGGCTGCGTTTGCTGAAGATTTCTCCTGAGGCAGGGTCCACGATGAAAAGGTCTGATGGTTGCTGCAAGGAATAGCTGATAACGGAATTCGGCCCCTGCTTGTCCCTGTCGGTAGCCGTAACTTGTCCAACAGAGACGATGTCTCTCTGGAGTTCTGGAAAATTGAAGCTGTAGTAAGAGTGCTCGAACTCAGGAGCGTTGTCGTTCTGGTCTTGAATGGTGATGGTAAGGGGCGTCTCAGATCTCCAGGCGCCATCAACGGCTGCTACTTTCAGGACGTACTCGTCTTGTTGTTCGCGGTCCAGATGACCCGTTACGGTGACGTTACCGCTGATTGGATCAATCTTGAACTTATCGCCCGGGTTTTCCGTGAAGCTGTAAGTGGCATTGGCATTCTCTCCAATGTCTTGATCGGAGCTGGTGACTTTGATGACGAAGGAGCCAATCTCCGCGTTTTCGGTGACGTTCACGCTAAACAAACGAGTGAATCTTGGAGGATTGTCGTTTTTATCGAGCACGGTAACGATCACAGTGGCGGTGCCTGTCAGAGGTGGTACTCCTCTGTCGCTGGCTTCAACCGTCAGTTCGTAGCTAGCAATGTCTTCTCGATCCAAGCGGCCATTGGTGTAAATCTCCCCACTATCCTGATCTATTTCGAAAGTGGATTCAAAGTCATCAAGCAGCTTATAAGTGATTTGCCCGAATTCTCCTGAGTCTGCATCTGTTGCGGATACTTTTACAACCAGCAAAGGCGGAGATTCTTCTTCCATAACCGAAGCGTTGTAAAGGAGGTTGTTCATCACCGGTGCATTGTCGTTGGAATCTGTGACATCAATAGTCAGCTGAAGGACGCTTCGAAGAGATGGTTCGTCAGAGTCTTGGGCTTCTATCCATACTTCATACTGCGGAGAGACTTCGTAGTCCAGGCCTTCTCCTGCGACTTGAAGTTCACCTGTGTTTCTGTCGATTTCTAAGGCTCCGCCAATATTGCCACCTGCGATGGCGTATCGCACCTCTCCCGCAGGACCTTTCTTTGGAGACGTGGCACGGAATCTAGCGATCATCATCTTTGGCGTGCTTTCGGGAACGACAAATCTGGTCTTCATGGGAGTTGCGAGGCGAGGAAAGAGATGATCGGGTTTCAGGAACACTCTCAGCTCCATGCTGGCTTTTCTCGGCGTCTTTCCACCATCCACTGCTTCTACTTCCAGATTGAATACGCTACGAGATGATCTCTGCAAGTCGTACACGGCTTTAATTACACCAGTCTTCCCGTTGATGGTGAAGTTTCTAGCGTGTTCCCCGGCGAGCTGGTAGGAAATTTTGGAGTTGGCACCGACGTCTTCGTCGGTGGCTCTAGCTCCGAAAACGAATTGATTAGCTTTAGTGTGGTCGGAGATGTAGACTTCATTCTTGCTGGACTCGAACATTGGCGAGTTGTCATTCTCGTCTGCCACGTTGATCGTAAGATTCACAGCGGCGGCTCTGGGCTCGGTGGTTGAGCAGTCCTGCGCCATAAGTGTGAGGGAGTACGAGCTGAGCTCTTCTCTGTCGAGGGATATTGTGGTGGTTATCACTCCGGTGTTCTGGTCCACCTTGAATCGCTCGACCTTGTCGCCAAGGAGGCTGTATCTGATTTTTCCGTTGAGTCCGATGTCTTTGTCGGTGGCTATCGGAGTTATGACCCATGTTCCAGCGGGGAGGTTTTCTCTGATGGTAGCGATGTAGGCTTGTCGCTTGAATTCCGGGCTATGATCGTTCACGTCTTGGACCACGACTCGTACTGTTCCGGTGCCCGTTAGAGGGGGTGAGCCTGAAAAAAGAAATACGTTCTCAAGAAGACTGAAAAAGAAAGAAAAATAATTTTAGTCGATTGAAGAGGATATTGCTAATGGCTACTTGCGATAGTATTAAGCTTTAATGTTTTTGAGAAAGTATGAAAAATGTATGCTAATTGTATTTCGAATCTTGGAACATTTCAGTGTTTTCATAATGAGATTGGTATCTCTTTATCAGAAGAAAATTCAAAGGTGATATTCTGGGCAACATAAAAGTTAAGTTCGTATAAGACGCCACTGGAATGAACTTTATAGAAGTGTACGCTTCTAGGACATATCACGATTCACAAACATTCCAATTTGTCACAACTACACGCAGTTGGGGGTGAGTAAATATTACCAGGAAGCACATCTTGAGACAGTAGCGCACGTAGAAGCTTGAAGTTGAAAATTTTACTGAAACTTTTGAAAAGGTATGCGGCACTTTTCGTTTAAGAAAAATATAATCATACTGTTGGAATAAAAAAGAACGATAGTGAAGTATTTCAATAATAATAACTAAAACCAACATTAAACTAAGTTTGAAATAAAGTGACTGAGATGTGGTTTATACGGATCAACAATAAACATAAACAAACTAACAATATTTCATACCACATGTAAATAAGTTTATCCATAACTTCAGTTGTCTCAGTAACGGGGGTTGCCTTTTATATTCTTCAGGTGTCGAAAAACGTTGACCTCTCAGTTTGTTTTTTACGTACGGGAATAAAAAGAAGTCATTCGGTGCCAAGTCAGGACTTTACGGCGAATGACTCATCAAATCGATTTTGGGTGCTCAAAAATGCAGTTGTTTGGGCCGATGTGTGAGAGCTCGCATTGTCGTGGTGAAGAGTGATCTGTCTTCGACGGTTGGTTTTCCTGATTTCTTGGAAGACAACTGTCAAACAAATGTTGGTGTGCCACTTAGATTTGACTGTTCTGCGTTGCTCTAGTGGTACGGTTGCGACATGTCCAGTTTTTCCGAAAAAACTGGCGACCATTTGTTTGGAAGTGCTTCGTGCGCGAACAACTTTTGTTGGATTTGGCTCCTCTTG
>WOGR01003139.1:0-16282 GCA_015342045.1 Leptinotarsa lineolata
TTATCAGAAGCGCCGCGCCCCCCGCGGCTTGGCGCCCCCCTGGCCTGTCCGTTCGGTACATAGCGTAACCTGGGATACGACATCTCGTCTCGTTTTTTAGTCGTGTTTCCTGTAGTGCCATCACGTCTATTTCTAGACGCGACAGCATTTCCAGTAGTTCGTTTTTCCTATCTATCAGTCCATTAATGTTCCACGACGCTACTCTTAATGAGACTGGAATTCGTTCTGGCATCTATTTCTTGTTTGATTGAATTAGAGCGGCCAGGATCGCTTGCGCGGTCTTTTGCTGCTCCGAGCTGAGGGTAGCTAAAACATTTATAAGGTTATTTTCTTTGCAACAGGCATGGCGAGCATTTCGAAATTGCGTAGGAAAACGCCTGACATATTCAGTAAACTCAGAAACCGAATAAAAACAAAGTTGCAGAAGGAAATTTTTAATTTTTTTTCTTAAATAAAAGTGAATTGAGAGTCTTCATTTCTGTTGGTAACATATAAAGATTGTAGTCCAAAGAATTCTTCTGGGAAACAAAAAGCCGGTATTTTGGTAACCTAATTAAGTTTGCTTGTCTGGTACTGTAGCCATGCACTTGAGATTGTCTAGTCAACCTACTTATTTACGCATGTATTTCTCTCAGAGAATGTTCGATATATATTGACGGAAGCGGTAGTATTTCGAATTGAAAGAAGAGAGGGCGACAATGTTCTCTGAAATCACAGTTTGCCAAAATTCTGTAGTAAACCTGTCCTGGCTTTACTATTATTGTTATATAATATATATTTCGTCGTAGTCACCACTGTAACATCTACGGATTTATAGCTAGGTCATCAGAAAAAGAATTATTAACCTGTGTATCAACACTTGGTAACCCTCTCGCTATTGCCGTGATTGTTTTGTTCAATTAAATTTGGCAGCTGCTGTCACCAGTGTAACAGCGCAGGTTTTTTAAACAACAACAAATTCAACACTGTGTAGGAACTTGTCAAAAAATGTGTTAAGGTCAATAGTTTAAAGGAAAATAATAAAATTGAATTTAGCAGCGGCTCTCACCAGATGCGGATTTCTTCACACCAAATTTTGGATGTCAGGCAGTTCCGAAAAGGCTGTAGAGTTCATGCCGATCGCACGAAGGCCGGTCTTTTGAAATCTGATCATTTGGTATACCTACTTATAGATTCTCTATCATTATATGATTTCAGAACGATGCCTAATATGCTCTAACTGAATTTTAATATTAGTTTAGATACTTCTCACCTGCTATTCACTTCTCGATAGATTGACTGAGAAATCTCTGATTTCATTTTGTTTTCTAATTTTCACTTTACTCTATATGGATGGTATTTTTCTTAGTCCAAGAGAAAATGAAAGTCCAAGGTTTCAAATATAAAGTATAATGAGTAAAATAACGACTCTATGAATAAAAAACAAACAAAAAAAAACAAAATTTTATTAATGAAAAAATTGTGAATTTTATAAAATAAAAAAAATTGAACAAAGAAAATGCCGCCAATTTGACTGTGATATTTTCAGTACAGAGTAATTTAGTTTTACTTTCACTTTAGGGAGAGTGGTGTATAACCTTGAATTTGCTTTCTTTCATAATTGTATTCTGAACTCTAGCTAAGTAACCCACATTATGAACCCAACAATATATAACCTCTTTGCAAATATAAAATGAACTCAGACAAAATAAAACGTGAACTCTCTCAATATCAATTGCTTAGTATACAAACGAAAAAACAAACACTTACATAACGCTTCTTTGGTCAACCCCTAGGTTCTGTTGATCCGGTGTGTCTTCAACACCAACACTTTTATTTTAAATTTCCCCCTAAATTTCGCACCATGCGCCTAATAAAATATCTCTTCTATTTTGGCCACCATCCTCAGCCTCGACGGTCGAGGGATGAACCCCTCGACGGGCCCTCGTGACCACTTTCCTTCGTGGCTCTCACAAGACTCCCAAGCCCTCACCTTTCAAAAAGCCAGGAAAAGATCTTGGGTGCAGAGTCCCCCACCATTTCTCTCCCAAATCTTTCTTTGTAAACGTCCCCACGTACGACGGGGTCACCCGAAAACTCACTTTTTGCTTGGTAAACACATCTCACGACTTTAAAGTTCGAAAAATTAATATGGCCATATAAACATCCAGGGCAGTTTCAGCTACGTTACCAATATATCTGACTAGTGCATTTTTTTTTCGAACATCAATGAATTTTGTTTGTATAAACAGTCTCCGGTCTTGCCATAACGTTACATTGTATGAACCACAGGACCCATCCAGAATTGAAGAAATCTATCTCTTTCCGAAGTTAAAAAGAATATTAACTTACAAAGCTTTTGCTAGGTTTTACAATACCCCAGTTCTAAATAATAATAATGCCATTGAACCTATGGCATCCACGTCTACTGCCTATAGACCTCTTGCTACTGTTACTAAAGTGATCCGGCCAGAATCAGTTAGGCCGTTGCTAAAAGCTCCGCCAAGAGAAAACAGCCAACCAAACAGCTATTGAAGCTAATAGGAAGTTGAAGAATGTGAACAAGCTTCTCTTATATAAAGAAAATAAGGAATCTAAGACTAATGAGAAGAGAACAGGTGATGACGAAGAAGAGGCAGAAAATTATTGGTTTTGCTTGGTTTGCCTTGAAGCCTATGCAAACAGCAGATCGAGTGAGCAGTGGGTCCAGTGCCTAGAATGCAAAGGCTGGGCACACGTGGATTGTATTGGAAATGAGCTGCAATACGTTTGCCAAGATTTTGGACTCATTAAAATAATGATTGATCTCAAAGCGATGCCATTGGTGCTTAGAAAATATAATTACTTGTTATGGGGATGTTTTTTTGGTATTTAATTTACTAAAAGATGATTAAAGCACTTTTTTGCAAAAAAAAACAGGTTCGATTTATTTATAATTTTGATTGGTGCTACATTAATTCATATAGGTCTTGACTGTGGAATGATTATTGAGCGAGATATGTCCCGTAAAGTAAAAATTGTCACAACTCTCTCCCCTACTGAATATATTTCGTCAGATTCATTCTTTGCTATAAAGAATAATATGCAATTATAACTGAATATACTAAAACTACTGCATTGAAGTAATGATTTATTCTGAAAAACATATTCCACCACTTGAATTGTCGGTTTTATTGTGTTCATAAATCTTCTAGAGTAACGATCTCATGAACCAAATCACGAGATGAGATTCCAGCAGTTTCCGAAGTCTCCCGAAGGACCAACACACAATATTAATAATCTCCTTCTGGCAGAGGTTAGCGAGACCAATATCCTGGGAATCCAGAACATTCCAGAATGTCCAGTCCGAGGCCCGCAATCTAAAACTATGCTCGCTCACTCAGTACATCGGAATGTGTCCTGTGATATTAGGCAGGGAACATTATTCAAACACATGAAGAGCCGGATTTACTCTAACTGAATGTTGAGTATTACTTTTTCGCTTGTGGAAAATATGGGAGACACATTTTTTGCTCGCGATGAGATCAATTGGAATTTCATGATCTCTAATGAAGCATTCTAATATTTTTTGTAGTAAGAAGGTTGTATGCACTTACAAAATTGTATCAATAAACAAAGATTAGGGTATAATCATATATTTATTGTTTGTAAGCGAGTGTGCCTTTATGCTATTATTATTATCATTATTAATTGATATATAATATATCTTAAAAACGAGTATAATCGATTACTACACCATTGCCATAACACTTGATTTGGATATGACAGAGATCGATAAAGAAACGGCAACAATAAAATTCACTAATTACGAAAAACTTACAAAAGAACTATTGACAGAAAACTGGGAAAATATATATGGAATAGAACAGACCGATAATGCTGCAACCATATTTGTGAATAGAATTCGATATCTCATTGAAAAAAGTACAAATATAACTATAAAATTAAGAAAAAATATAAAGTAAAAAAATCCTGGATTACTCCAAAATAGATCTCATAAATATAAGAAACAAAAAGTATCAAACTCTGATAAAACATTCCGGTAACAAAACATTGAAAAATAATTTGAATAGGTTACTGAAAGCTGCCAAGAAAAAATATGCAAGAAAAAAAATGTGTCGATGAGATAGCAATAAATCTAGACCTAAAACAAAAATACCGATTATCCTACTAGAGAATGGCACAGTGATAAAAAATACTCTAGAAATTTGCAATAATTATATGAGTACTTTGCGAATCTTGGTCAAGAATATGCCCTTGAAATTAAAGAACCAGCTAATTATTATTTCAATGAAAAAAAAATACAGAATTCAATATTTCTATCAGAAAGTAGTGAGTTATTATGGAATCAAAACAAAAATAATCTACATGTCATGATGGAATTCGCTCAGAAACGCTCAAATCGATTGCTAACGAAATTAAAACGCCATCAACTCACCTAATCAACAAATGTATACAGGAAGGCCACTTTCCCAAAATATTCGAAATTGAAATAATAAAACCACTTTTCAAAAGTGGAGACAAAACAATAGTGAGTAACTATAAGCCTGTATCCCTAATCACAAATATAGCCGAAGTGATAGAGAGAATTTTAAAAATAAGATTAGTGAATTTAACTAAATTCAGATTATTATCTAATCAGCAATATGGATTCAGGGGGGGGGAAGATCAACGAAAGATGCAATAAAAAATCTAACAACTTTCATTTATGAAGCTCTTGCCAAAAAAATGCCAGCGATGTGCATCTTCGTTGATCTTTCCAAAGATTTGATAACGTAACTCATACAAAACTCCTGAGAAAATTAGAGAACTGTGGAATACGTGGGAAAGCTTACGACATTTTTGAAAGCTATTTATGTGTCTGAGAACAGTATCAGTATCGATGGAATTATAAGTTATCCCAAAATTTTTACTTATAATATTCCACGAGAAACGGTTCTAGGACCAATCCTGATCACAATATATCCAAAGGAGCTGCTAGGTACCAACAAAAGCTAAAATTCTGAGCTTTGCTGACTATACGGCTGTCTTATATACCGACTCTTGATGGAACCAAATATAAACGCCTGCAGAAAAAGATTTTATTGAGATTGAAAAATGGTTTTATCAATTTCGAAAAAACCGAATATTTACCCTTCACATCATATTGCAGTACATTACCTAATATGGAAAACTCAAATATAGGAAACAATAATCGCATACTTGAAGGCGAGTCAATAAAATATCTAGGTATCTATATAGGTAGGCATTTTCGGTAGCACCTACAAATGAAAGAAATAATCAGAAAGTTGAGAGGTACACTTTCTAAGTTCAATAACCTGAAAAACTTTGAATTTAAAAACGTTGTACTTCGCACAATCGAAACTTTCCTTTGGTATAATAGGTTGGAGAGGTGTGAATGATTGTTATCTTAGGAATCTAAATGTCATACAGAAATAGATAGTGAAGATTATATTCAATCGAAAAAAAAATCATCCAACTGAGGCCTTATTTAAAGAGGCGAGTGTATGTGGCATTCGACAACTTTTTTGTATAAGTATACTCAGTAATGTAAAAAACGAAAACATCAAAATAGAACCAATCATTCACTCCTATAATACTAGGAAGAAGGGAAATTCTTAAATGCATCACGATGTGGCAAAACCATAGAACAAAGAAACGCAACATATCTCGATCCACGCTTATACCAAATATTACAGGGAAAATAAAAAATATCAACAGTTCTTGCATGTTTGAAAGAGAAGCGAAGAAATTTCTTCTGAATAGCGAAATAACTTTTTTTCTTGACTTTATTATTCAAACTATTCCAAACAGTAATTTAACCTTAGCCATTATTGAGTGGTCGAAATTAACTGTGTATTCTGTCTGTAACTACTGTTTCTGTTAATAAGTTTATTAATTGATTGATCACTCATTATTTTTCATTGTTATATGAGTATTTATACACTTTATTCACAACATACTCTCATCACGAACAAGCTATTGATTTCTATGGCTTCTGTGAGTATCTTGTTCATTCTCGATAGCACTCTATGTAATTTATATCAGTGTATGCAACAATAAACATATTATTATTATTATTATTATTATTATATGCTTTATAGCCCAAACGCACCTTGCCTACAAACAATAAATATATGATCATACCCTAATCTTTGTGTATTGATACAAGCTTTCAAATATTACGAGGTCTCTTCTAAAATTAAAGTGAATGCTCACAACAAAAACTATTGTGAGATGCACCACGACAGTTGGTTTCCAGGGAGTCATTCCAAAAATTATTGCTGGTGTCATTATACCTCGAGATGCCACAACCAAGCCACAAAATTTCAAGAAAAGTGAACTTCACTTTTATACCACTATAATTCGTAATTTAATTCTCATTTCCACGCAATAATGAAACGAGTACAATGCGAATCATCGAGGTTATTCCGTGAAAAAGTTTTCACAAGATGAAAACTTCTCCCGACCGGTCTGGGAGAGATTGAAACCACTTTCCAAGACTGGAATATCATCACGTGGAGTGCATAGCAGTTTCCACTTAAAACGAGCTAAAATCTGCCGCCCTTTCCAACGTTCAACCCTCTTTCCAGTAATAACCGTAAATTCTATTAAAACATAACCACGGCGCGAAATCTGCCGCCATTACGACGATGCTTCCACAGTCATCTGTTTTATATCCTCAGTTCAGAAAACGCCGATGTGCTCAGGAACGGACTAGATTCAGATCGGAAATACTGGATGGTTTTTTAATATTCTTGAAAAGAACACTATTTTGTAACGAATTTCGATAATTCAGAAAAGGATATCTGATAGAATATGGATAGGATACGGATAGGATACGGATAGGATATGGATAGGATATGGATAGGATATGGGTAGGATATGGATAGGATATGATTAGGATATGGAGAGGATATGGCTAGGATGTGGATAGGATATGGATAGGATATGGGATATGGAGAGGATATGGATAGAATATGGAGAGGATATGGATAGGATATGGATAGGATATGGAGAGGATATGGATAGGATATGGATACGATATGGATACGATATGGATAGGATATGGATAGGATATGGATAGGATATGGATAGGATATGGATAGGATATGGATAGGACATGGATAGGATATGGATAGGATAGGATATGGATAGGATATGGATAGGATATGGATGGGATATGCATAGGATATAGACAAATCATGGATAGGATGTGGATAGAATATGGATAGGATATGGATAAGATATAGATAGAATCAGGATATGATATGGATAGGATATGATACAGATATAGGTAGGATATGGATAGGATATGGGTAGGATGTGACTGGGATATGATTGGTATTTTCATTTTAGCCCTTTAAAAAAAACACCCTGTAAATTATTCAATTCTTGAATTCATCAGAACGTTTTAGATATATTTCATGTACAATTCTTTCTGTACGTATATCCAGTTGTTTCGAGAATATTGAGAATTTTTGCAGAAATCAACATAAAAAATATTCGATTAGAGAAAGTTGCTATATATCACTAATTACTATTGTTCATTTCTTGATACTATGAAAAAACGTAGATGTTCAAAATGCTCGCAACGAATAGGAATTTGTTGTAAGCAACATTTGGTGCAGGTGCAAGGTTGTTCCGGCGTTGTCGCCAAATTCGATAATTTTGGTGGATGGAGTGGTATTACTCATGGGATTGATCCGAACATAAAATGACTACCAAGTGAGCATTCCACATCAATTTTTGGAAACTTGGCAAACGAATTGAAAGCTCTAACGTGTTTCTGAACATGCGCGTTTATTGCGTAAACTAAAATGCTGAATCTGATTTTAAAATTCACTGTGAAACGTTTTCAATCTGAAATTCATATAATTAATTATAAAAATATGTTAAAAAATAGTTTGAGAATAAATTATTGAATCTGTATTTAAAGAATTATCAAATATCACATTTTAATTAAAACGTTCTACAGATTGTCAGGAATTTCGAATTTAGTATCATTAAAGAATTTTAAAAAATAACTTTCAAGTCACATCAAATATATTTTGGACGTCAACGGCCAAAATTTTTAGGTGAATGCGGAATATTCAGAGTATTAGTTGAAAACATGATTTGCCTTGTAAATTGGCCTTCGATATTTTGCTTCAAAGCACTAATTTAGCAAACTCATCATTCATATGATATAGAATACGCAAAAAACTAAGATGTTATGCTACAATATATTTATTTTCTGCCAATAATTGGTGGTGTTGTATTTCTGTGACTGGACTAAAACGATACATTTGACATTTTCCTAACAGCGTTTAAAAAACTATCAAAAAACAGTATCGATATGATAAAAAATGTCGCATGGGCTAAATCCGCCTCTGTTCGAAGTACAAGAGTTAATACAGACTATTATATGGGGCAAGTAGAACGCTCAATCTTGCTGAGAGCTTCTCCAAAACCTATAATGTTCAATTATTAAAGTATATTGCTCATATAAGTCGTTTTAAGAAATGATTGCCTTGCTATTATCTCTGTGACCCCGAATGTATTTTTGATTTTTGTTTTTTACGCTCCTCTTTCTCCCGGAGATTTATCGCGAAGTGTTTTCCAGCGCAATAAAAGAAATTAAAAACAGGGGGATAAGCTTTCTCGTACTTGGTTGTACATCTCTACCTGATTCCTTGTTGATATGGATTTGGAATATTTCCGAAGATTTGGGAGAATTTCTCGAGATGTAATTTCATTTTCAAGTTCCTGTTTATTTATGAGATTGAATTTGATCTTTTAGAAGATGATTTCGAACGAATTTCACTCAACATGAATGAGCGACTCAACTGTGTGTAATTATTTACTATTTTGTCTTCGAGAATATAACTTTTCTGTCAACTGTTCTTGGATAAGACACAAGAGAAGATGAATAAAACTGATGAAGCTAACTTGGTTAGGGTAAATGTTGAAACTTTCAATAATCTGCTGACGATACCAACTTGGCTAGCGTAACAATGTGCATCAAGAAACAGTATTCTAGTTCTGAAAGGTATGGGAAAATTGTTTTCAACAGATTATTCTTTTAATTATCTTATCAAACATGGCCTGATTTCTACGATATCCTTTTTCTCGGCATCACCTTATCGAATTACGTCAAGCGATAATGTTATCTTAAGGCGCCTTCTCACGAGTCAAGCGTAGTTGAACGATTTCAATTGATCTACAAAAGTTGAACGAAATCTCTTGTAAGAACTTTTGTTTCAATCAAGTTGATCAACTTTTCAGGGGATCAACAAAAGTTTGACCGAGCTAAACTGCTTTTCTGAAGTTATGAGTTGTCTGCCAATTTTTTTCCAGTTGAAATATGCCTTCACGATTTTAACACACAATAACAAGAATTGTTTTCGATATTTCTTTCAACAAAACACTTATTGTGCTTACAAATTCACGAACAATTGCTTTCGATGCCATTTTCAACTGAATTACGTTGAACTGAGGTTGAAAAATAAATGATACTTTGAAAAACTGAAAAACGTGATTCAATAGCAATAGAAACTAAAAAATGAAAAATATTCCGAAACTAATTTGAGAATGTGTTCAACATCGAGAATAAGTCCTTAGGCTTGATGTAACTGATGACTTTGATTGTCAAGTTGGCGGAAATTCAGTCAAAATGTTGAAGAAAACCAATTTCTAACTTGTCGATGTTTCGAAACTTTGTTGTTTCATCTTCAGGTATCTGGATTATAAAAACAAGACATACATATTCAAATGGAAATCTACAAATCAGTTCTGTTAGAAACAAAATAAAGTATGTAATATAACAATCTTTTAAAAATAATAAACGTTTTAAACACTTTACAGAAAAACAACGTTGATGAGAACTTTCATTTAGGACGGCTTTCCGAGTGAAGGGCGAAGTGAATAATTTCGACATAAAATATAAATACGTATACAGGTTTCTGAAAGACGTTGACACAGACACGAAGGGATTAACAATCTGGACTGTCGGTAAATCGTTCTTTATAATTCGAAAAAGCCCATGAAAGAAATGAGAATTGTATTTGGAAAAAGCAGTCTGTTAATGATTCACAGTTAGTTATTTTTTGATTTTTTTCTATTAAATTGAAATATGAGGTGTGTTTTCAATATCCGACCTTTTGTTAACGCATTTTGTTGAATGTTTTGTTATTTCAATCATTTCGTTCAAGAGTCTTTTTTTAGTATCGTCTATTGTCCTATAATACTGACTGACTCAAAATCAAAAGTATGAAGGGACGATTTGCAATGTTGTGCAAGGCTAGTAGGATTCTTCATTATTTTTAGTGGGTTGTGTATATTTTTACAATCCCTGCTATGTTCAGTAATTCTTTGTTTGAGATACCTGCCTGTTGACCCTATATATATTTTTTGTCACATTCAGCACATGGTATTTTATACATAATATTGGATTTCAGGTCTTGTTGTTTTTTTGTTTTTATTCTCGTGAATAAATGATTTTTAATTGTGTTTTCAGATTTCATACTAATTATAAAATTTTTATTTTCTAGAGTCTTGCATAGTTGTGTTGCATAGTTCAACGTTGTTTTTTCTTTTTTCGTTGTTTGATTGTTATGTAGAGGTGATAAGAGAATGTTTCTAGGATCTACAAGGCTTTTGCGGAGAATGTTCTTATCGCCGGGTATTAAAGATTCCCTCACAGGCCAGTTCTTTCTGCACCAATGTTGATCCCTTGCTCTACTGCCCCATTCACACAAAAAACATGGAAATTTGGTAAAACCACCTTGCTGACCAAGAAGCATGCATGTTACTTTCAAGTCACCACATATCATCCAACCATGAACCGAATAGCCAATTTTATTCAACACTGTTTCTAGGTTTTCATAGGTCTCTTTCATATGTACAGAATGGCCAACAGGTATAAATGCATAAGTGTTACTATTGTGTAATAAAACAGCTTTTGAACTAGTTTTGGAAGAATCAATGAAAGCTGTTGAATTCTGTAATAAATAAAAAAATTCAATATATTGATGTGCAAATGTAAAAAAATGGTAGGTGATACGGCTTAACAAGTGTTATGTTGGGATGTAGCATTCTAAAAAACAGAATAATAAGGTGTTTTAATTAAAAAAGTTTTTTCATCGTTGGCCTGTGAATTGGTCACATTATTCTTCTTTTATTGTAGGATTTTTAAAAAGTAGCTGATGATGAACCTATATAGTTTCGAAACATGTACTGATTGATGGTTTTACCGTTCTAACATCTGAAGGTGATATTTGATTGTGGAGACGACTTTGAATTTTTTTCATCGTAAATCCTTTCAATTGTTGAGGTGATCGTAGAATACTTGTTTGACTGGTTATTACGTCCAACCTATATGTATGTTAATTTACAGGTTTTGGGCCGTATTCGAAGGGGGGGTTAAGTATGGCAGGTAATGTGCCTGCTCTGTTAGTGCCATGGGTTACTAAATATTTTAACACACTTACTACAATTTCGACCTGTTAATTTGGGCGCCAAGTGGTTTTTGATGCCCTTGCTGTTTATAAAAAAACACTAAAATTCAACTACTCAGTAGTCCCCTACCCGACAAAAATGAATTGTTGATAATTAATAGATATATATTACTATATGGAAACTATATGGATAACTTACTACAACGATATTATTTCCTTTAGCTTATATAATTGGGGGCAGAATATACCTATCACTTTACAAATGGAACAGAGACCTTGGTCTTATTGACATCTAAAAAAACAGTATCATGAATAGCACTATTATCAATATAATTCAATATAATTAATAATTATGACTAGTATTATTATTATTGCTTTCATAAAAAAATTCAGTGGAAGAATTGAAGATTAAAAAGAGAACTTTTTCTCTACGAGGTACTCATCCGTGATCCTTGTTCTTGAAGATATTCAATGAATGATCTTTTTCTTTCAAATAACAGCTCAGTTCGATATTCCCTTGTATAAGCCACGTTCTTATTTAATATGGAAATCCAGAGAAACTTTTCACCCTTTACTGCTTGACACGAACCTAAGAAGTTTGTATACGTTAGAAGATATTTTTTTCTTAACTTTTTACTTTATGAACTTCGGCGATAACTTCAAAGCATACAACTCGGCCTTGTCCGAAAGGGTATAATTTCTCTTTAAAACAACCTGTTCTATTTCCAACGATAACCTGTCTACGTCTAAGGTTATACCTTTCCGCACTACTATCATAGGCCTCCTCCAGATTTTTCCGTACCTTATTGAAAATCTGTTGAAGTTCCCCTGTGTAGTCTGCCACACGGTCTCTGTCAGAGAATACAATTTCTCCATCTCCGTTCTCGATTCTATAAGCCTGTGCATAAATGATGAGTTCTCCACCAAAATTCAAGTGAGCGGGGCTATATCCCGTCACTTCATGTACTGCTGTTCTGAGGGCAAACCCTATTTTGGATAAATGCTTATCCCAGTCACGTTGATCTTTATCAATGAAGGACCTCAACATTGTTCCTATTACCCTATTCACTCTCTCCGTTGGTTTGGCATGGCAGCATGTTCTGTTCTGGCAGCATTAAATCCGATTTTACAGCCATATGATTTCACCATATTAGTAAACGCACCTTATATATATTGCCTGCCATTATCACAAATTATCCGTTCCGGAACTCCTTGGATATGAAAAACATCTTCTCAGACATATTTTACGACTGCGGAGCTGGTCGCCGCTCTAAGAGGAAATAGTAGAGCGTACTTGGTGAAACAATCCGCAACTACTAAAATATACTTCACAAGGACGAGAAATGACCCTTCTACTCATCTTCCCGTAAGGAAACTGTTGGTCAGCTTTATTGGCTTCACACACTTCACAAGCTCTTACATATTTAACGGTATCTGAGTGCATTCCTGGTAAATAATACCTACTACTGATCCGTTTATATGTTTCAAAAATGCCTAAGTGGCCTGACAGATGATCATCGTGACATTCCCGAAATACCGATGACCGTAATGATTTTGGGATAACTAACTTTCAGTCCGATTCGTTGATGAACCAAAATTGACAAACCTGAGTATTTTGTCATCATAAATTTTGAATTTAGGATATTTAGCTGGATTTGACTTAATATTCACTTTTAGGTTTTCAAACCATCTATCACCCGTACTTGGCTCAATATTAACGTACGCTATCGCTCGTGACAATGCGTCTAGCTCCACATACCCTTGTAATCTCAAACCCCAACGAGCCAACCTACCTGACGGATTCTGTAACTTGTGCAGCCATAACAAAATAGGCTCGATACTTCTCTATTCCAAATAATACGGCTAAACATTCAACCTCTGTTGTAGAATACTTTGCTTCTTGTGTAGTTAAAAACCTACTCGCATAAGAAATTACTTTAACGCCATCTTCAAAAATCTGACCCAGGACGCAACCTAGTCCAATTTGAGATGCAATCCATTGGAGAATTAATTTTTTCGAATAATTGGGACACGTTTAAATCGGGGACGATACCAAACATTGTTTAATATCGTTGAACGCCTTATCGCATTCCACTCTCCACGAAAAGTTCACATTCTTCTCAGTCAATTTAGTGAGAGGGGACATCCGAGTCGCAAAATCTCGTATAAAACGACGAATCTGCGGACATTCTCAACATTTTTCGGGGTGGGATAATTCAACATTGAAACAACTTTAGCCGGATCGGTACTGAGGCCGTCTTTATCAACTACGTACCCTAAATATCTCAATTCGTCTTTCAAGAAACAACACTTATCGCGATTCAACGTTAATCCAGCGTCTACCAGTCTATTTGAAATATTTTTCAAAATGACGAGATGACTATCAAAATCTGGAGAAATGATATACAGAAACGGATTTGTCGAATCCGGCCCCAAGAACGGTTTCAAGAAATATCTGTCAGGTATCTGCAGCATTTTGCAAACCAAACGGCATTCTCACAAACCTATACAGTAAGAGTACAGTGCGTTCATATCTGAACGCATTGTACTTGTATATTATTTGACAAATGATAAGTGTGACAAAAAAAGAAGATGAAAATGTGTAATGTTCGAAGTATCGTACTGTACTGTGGCAGTTTTCATTATAAAATAATCAAATCAAATCAAAATATACTTTATTATCCGAAGATTTGCATCTTATTGACAAAGTTCTAGAAATACAATGTAGATATAAAAAAAAGTTTTAAAAATGTATAAATGTAAATATAAAAAAAGTAAAAATGTATAAATGAAATATCACCATGTATAAAGTGATAGTACAAAGAATAAATTTATGTATTGTTGAAACAATTCGCTAAAATATTCTTCCAAAATATAATAGGGTCTATCAACAAGTAGGTTCTTAACCGCCTTTTTGAAATCAATGTTGCTTAGATTTGCAGATCTCATGGTGAATGATTGAACGACTCACCGCCATTGTAGTATATGGAATCCTTAATTGAATTCGAGTTTGGGATGGGAAGTCTAAAGGTATAATTGCTATTACGAGTAGCATAAGGAGTAGAAGTAAAGTTGAATTTCGATTTATGTTTATGAATCAGGCCAACCGTCTCTAGGACAAACAGTGCGATGACTGTTAAAATTTTATTGGCAGTGAACAAGTTCCTGCACGATTCTCTGGGTTCAACTTTACAGACCCTCTTCTGTAATATCGATACAGAAGAGAGAAGGGATGAGTTGCATGCTCCCCAAAAAGGTATTCCATAACGTAGTCGAGATTCAATAAGTACATGGTAAACAATCTTTTCGATATGGAAACCCAACTCATTTGAAACCACTCGAACTGCATAATATCTGCAGGAAATCTTACTCTTGACTTGTTCAAGGTGTTCATCAAATTTCAGCCTTTTCATCAATGAATACACCAAGAAATTTTGTGTTTTATTTATTTTGTAATATGGCAGCGTCTTTTGAAATCTCATCAAGCAAACATTTGAATGATATTATATTTATTTTGGATGCATTCAGAGAGAGTAAATTTGCATCGCACCAGCTCTTCACTTTTAAACTCCACTGAGTTTTTTTCATTCCACAATATTTTAGTATCATCCGCAAATAGAGATGTCATTCATATATAGCAGAAATAGTATAGGGTCTAACACAGAACCCTGTGGTACATCAGATTCAATGGCCCTGTTCTCCGAGAGTTCCGTTGTCCTCACCATTTGAATCCTTCCTGAAAGGTACGATTCGAAACAAGTGTTCGTTACAGCTCTATATTCATATTTATGAAATTCTTCAAGTAAAATTTTATGATTGACGCAATCAAACGCCTTTGAAATATCGCAAAAAATAGCGATATATATTGGGAGATGCTATATTGGAAGATGCAATTTTTGGTCAATTTTTTACAAAAGAAAATTCAAATGGCGAAATATATGCTCACATGCTAGAAAGATCTATCGAACCTCGGATAATTCCTAAATTAGAGAATTAGAGAGACATCGGCAATTTATCCTTGGAAAAAAATGTATTACACTCTGAACAGGATGGGGCACCTCCTCATTGTATAGTTCCAATTGGACACTGATTAGATAATATTTATGTTAATCAATGGATTGGAAGAAGAGCATTGAAGTGACAACGTATGATGATTATCACTCTTTCGGAGTGGACAAATATTTTCAATCTATATAATCAATTCTAGTTTGGAAAAAATGTAAAAATTCTAGATGTTCCGCTGGTTATGACTGGTTAGAATATATGATCTATTTCATGAGAAACCACAAAATCCTTCTATATCGTTCCGAATATATGGAACAAATATAATGTATTTTACACCTATAACTCTTTTACAGCTAACAACGTATAAAATAAAATGTTCATAAAGGGACAGTAAGGCGCAGAACTTGGTAATCAACATAAAGTATTTTATATGCTCATATAAAATTCTGTGATAAATATTATTCTGAAGGCATGTGAAAATAAATGTTTTACGAGGACGACTCAATAATTTCTTGAATTTTCAGGTTACAAGAAATTTTATAAATCTGGTAAACAGATAAAGCACGTATATTTACATTTGATCTTAATCTGTTATTGAATAGAATGGTGATAGGGTAGGAAAGTTGGAAGGTTTAAAGTGAGTAGGTCTATTCGATTCTTCACTATTACCCTTGAGGCTAAAACACCAATTCAAAGTCAGCGGGATAAGTCCAGGCAATCAGAAACTAATGATAGCTTCTGGTCCGTTGAAACCACTTACAGTGCCCTTGCTTACAAAGGATATCAACAGCCAACAGCTTCATTACTTCGTGAACCACTGTCGCTAGGAATCCTTATATCCAAAAAATTGGTGTGAGCCA
>WOGR01003140.1:0-16280 GCA_015342045.1 Leptinotarsa lineolata
CATTCGCATAGGATGTGAAGTGCTGTCTATACCCCTTCGTTGCATAATCTGCAGCTAAGGTCTCCGTTGTACAGCCCCATTTTGTTCAGGTGTCCTCTGAACGGACAGTATTCGGTTAGTAGCCCTGTAATTATTCTGAGCCGATTCCTACTGTAGAACATATCATTAGAACTGATGCCTAGTGGAGCAATCGATAGTATGGATCTGGCTAAACCACCCTGTATGAGACACATTTATTTTGTTTCAACGTCAGAATCTTTATCAACCTCATTTGGGTATTTTTGAAACTCCTTCGACATATGTCCAGGAAGTTTAGAAATAGAGGAAACTAGCGGAAAAAATTGCAAATATACATAAATTTTTTCAATTTTGAAGACAAGTCTCTCTATAATTTCGCTTTTTTTGATAGGCAACCTTATTGAATACGAAGTTACTGATCAATAGATCATATTTTTCGTGAAAAATACTTCGAATTTACGCAGTAATTTATTGGAGTGAACAAAACATTTTGCCCTTTCTACATGTGTATAAAGTTCTCTTTTAGTTTTCGACATTGAGGAAGGTAAAAATACCCAAAGAAGGTCAATACAATCTGATTTTTTGCTCCAATAAATCTTGTTTTGAATCTCGAGTTCACAAATTATAATCTCATCTTGTTGACCCCAGCTCATAATGTGCAATTAATATTCTCGTACTGGCATTCTCTAAATAGCACATAAAACATGAATGAATAAACTTGCTACGTTATCGCTTACCTCCTGAAGTGAATTCGTTTTTTTCGTCGTCAGATTTAAATATCTCTCCTGGTTCTGGCAGAATTTTGCCGTTTGTTTTTCGAATTTCTTTTTCTCGCTTTTAGCCCCTCCGATATACTTTTTTCGGAATTCTTCCAGAGGTTTCACTACAGCACCGTTGGCGTTCTCCAACTGAAACGAAAAGAAATGAAACTATAGACAAAAATTTTTGTAGAGGAATGGAAATGAAGACAATGGGAATGTTAATTTTTTGGAAAATTATGAAATGTTACATTAATCATCTCGCGGATTTTTATCTATTATTATGAATCACACTGTATGAGAAAAATGAGATCTGTATAAAATGTTTCTCAATTTCTCAGAAAATGTAGTCAAGCGAAGTTACTTTGCTCGGAGGGGTAACTTTGCTTCATTTAATAAAAGTTTCGAAACTTGACGTGATTTTCATCCTGGTGAAATTATAGTAGGAAAACGTATTCATTCAGTTCTAGACTAACCAGTTGGTTTCCAGTTGCATCCTAGCATTTAATGAGATGGTGTCGTATGTGATAATTTTTCAAGTATGTAGACATATGCATGTGTGAATATTTATAGTAAGCAATTGCTAGGGTCTGTGGAAAAAAAAATAAAGTGAATTAAAGTGAATTATTTAAGAGCCCATTTTCTTCAAACATTATTTCTTCAAAAATTTTACATAACCCGTTATTTCTGAAGGTCTTCATAAGAAATAATAACAAAAAAGGCCGCGTGAACTTTTTCTAACAATTGTATGGAAATTAACCTTTTCTAATATCTGTAGGCAGTTGAGGTTTTTTCACATGACAATGGTTATAAAATACAAGCGCTAGTTAATTTCTCGAAGGACTAAACTCAACAGATTGTAAAGTAACAATTTCACCAATGAAATAACATCAAGACTAACAACTTTTCCCACAAAAAACGCCTAACTGAAAAACTGGCCGAACCGACGAATATGCCACATTGTAAAGCAAATCATAAAATATTCTACCATACGAATAAACTTCATCCAATATCCGATATTTGAAAAAGTCACTTGATATACTCTAATTTTGTGCATTTTTCATATATTTTGATTGTGCTTCTCATCCAGAATACAAAGGCAAAAATTTCAAACCGGTAATATTAACCGTTATCAAGATAAGCGATGTTGAAACTGTGTGTTTGTCTCATGTGATGTCATGAGATATGTGCGATTGTCGATATAGCGTCTGAACTCTTAAGCAGCATTTAATGTTTGAGATTCGAACAAAGAAAGAAATCAACCTATCATAGGTAGACTTTTTGGAATATTTCAATTAGAATAAAGACTGACTGTATTGGTTTGGGCAATAAAAAAATTTTGTCTCTCCTGTTCATTTGTAGACATTATTTTATTACTTTTAACTGAATGTGACGTATTTACATTAAAATCATCCTCCCCAAAACAAAAACAGGTTCATTTAGCGAATTCCTTTTTTTGCATTGGTAGTTGCAAGTCTTTGATTTTTAAATTTTTGTTAAATTTTTTTCATCCTCCAAACTATCACAACAATTGAACTTTTACACCATTTACACAGAAATGTGCGAAACTAATAGCGGTTTCTAGCAGACTTCGCATATCTGGTGACGTCACACCCCCTTTCGCCGAACCGCTTTTTTGTGGCTGTTTCCTGAAGCATCAGTTTTATTCGGCTAAATTTTTTTCAATATTCCTCAAACTATGCGCTGATTTTATTTTCGAAATAAAAAAAGTGAAAATGAAAAAATAATTGTAAACAATCAGGTAAAGCAATTCATTATGAACATGCAAAAATAGTCTTAAAACTAGTAAAAAGAGTAACGTTTTTGCGGCTGGACCTCACCTCGCAGAATGAGTGAAAGTGTTCGACGGATTATAAAGTACTTTTTTGTAAAGACCATCTGTAAAGAATCGGCCTTGTTTCATTTCCACTGTATATTTGAATAACACTTCCAGAGACTACACAGAATGGTAAACCTATAGAAATGTCTTTGTCATCTGGTATATCCACTTATAGGATCAGTCGAATTAGTCTACTCTACACTCTATCTTCACCTTCACCTCAAATTCACCTTGACATATATGTCAATCACCTAATCGAATGCATTTCGCAAAATAAGAGAAAAATCATTCAGATTGTTTTTATTCTATTATTTATAGTTTAGTACTCGATCCGAAGGTTTAAATTATTGTTCACTAAAGCGGGCGCATCGTAATATCATGTTCATGCCACCGTGAACCGTAGTATTTGTAATTCAAATGAGAAATATGTAAGGTGAACCCGGATAAGTGTGAATCTGAGATAAATGTGAACAGTTTGAAATAAATGCCATTATGGTAATCGTTACGCCATCTGTCGTACTAAGCGAGCATCACAGTACACTTCAATCAATCGATCAATCAATATCTGATGACGTCACAAGAAAAAATATTTCTATAATCTAAAGTGAGAACATAATTAAATTCGACAAATAGAATTCTATAAACATACTTAACACAAGTTGACAAATACAAAAATGTTCCCAACACAAAAAGTGAGCATTATTGTAAAAATATTCTCATTTACATAGTACATAGAACAAGTTGACAAATACAAAAATCTATCACAATACAAGAAAGTGTGCATCATTATAAAACTCCTGTAGGGTATAGTAGGATTTGAGAAACAGTATTTTTTGACTTTTTTTCGAATAATATGGTGTATGGAGATTTCTCTCAAACAGGGTGGCAATTTGTTATATATTATTTTGCTCCCATACATTATTGAATTTTTTCGTTAATTCTAAGTGAGAGATGGGGAGAGGTAAGTTTTTCTCGTTATTTGGCGAATATTATGGGTTGTTCTGGTGCGCTCAGTATCGGAGACGTTGGACTTGTGTTAATGCTCCAAACATAGAGTTTCAAGTACAAAAGTTTGTGTTTCATAAATAACGGTTTACAATGGTCGGTGTATTTAGCTCTGGATATGAATCTGATTGTTCGTTTCTGTGGGTCGAAAATAGAATCGAACAACTACTTGCTGCAGTAACCCCAAAATGCAATACCATATCGCAGATGTGATTCGATCAGAGAAAAATATGTCACCTTACTCATTGGCAGACCCAGTTTCTCAGACACAACTCTCATGAATGAATTTATAGGTTAGAAGGCTAGTTTTCTCTGCATTGAAGCAGAGATAGTTTGAGTCGCAGCAGTGTTTTACTTTCTCCAAATCATCTTCAATTTTTGATTTTAGTAACTCAAAATTAAAATTCTTCCACATCAGTTTCGTGTCATCAGCAAACATTGTGTCTGGCCCTGTAAATTAATGTTGGCTGTTATTTATATATAATAGGAATAATACCGACCCAAGGACTGAACCTTGTGGAACGCCACTCCTGATATTACGTAATTTGGAGTTAGTCTCTTTCAATTTCACAAATTGTTTCCTGTCAGAGAGGTATGAGTTGAACCAATTATGACTTACATCTATGAATCCATAACACTGAAGCTTCTGGAGCAGTACCTACCAATTTGCGCCTTAGGCTAGGCGCAAATTGGAAGCGTGTGGGGTGACGCAGCACAGCGCGATGTTTTGTAACCTATATAAACCAATAGAACAGCGCAAGTTGGCATCCGGACACGAAGTGTCGCGACTAGCGTGACACGTGGCAAAGTGGTTAAGACACAGTTTGTCGTGCCAATTCTTTCGCGTGTCGCCTTGTATTCTTGTTGTTCATTGTTTAAATTCAAAGTAATGATTGAAGAAAATGTGATTAAGGCTGTGAGGGCATATACAGAGTTGTATGACCTCAGCGATCCGAATTATATGAAAACAAAATTCAAAAACAGGATTTGGAATGAACTTGCAGGATAATTTTACTTTTATTATTAACGAGCAAACAAAGAAGCAAAAGTTCGTCTTCAGCATCATTGTCGAATTCTGATTCCCAACTTAACAAAAGCAATGTTTTTCAACTCGGTCGGACACAGTGATACGATTGTAACGTCGAAACTGCGTTCAATTTGTGGATCATCTACGCTACGCGTGTGACACGTGCGTCTCGTGCGGCTCGCGTCGGTCAACACACATTTGCGCCTAGCCTTATGGCGGTCAACATGTTCCAGGTTCCTAGATTGCTACAGTATGAGTTATCAGTTCCCCCCCCAAAAAATTGCAATTTAAATCATTCTTAAGGCAAGTGGGATATAACTGGTATCGTGTTTTAATTAGGTATATATAAAAGTGTATAAAAATTTAATTATTTGAACAGTTTCATCAATGGATTGTCTAAAAACGTCCTGTTGCTGTCTAATAACGTCCTACTGTTGCATTTGAAGGTAAGTCGTACTGAAAAAAATGGCAATCTCAGATAAAGCCAGATTCGCAGTTGATTTTCAATGGTACAAGAATATTCACATTTAATCCTTTTAGATATATTACTACTTGGTGCCGAAGCAAGGCTGTTCTGTGCCTTTAGCGTGCCGTTTATCTACGGCTCTGCAGTTCCACAAAAAATATAGCTTTTAGATTGCTTCATCCGCAGAAATATCATCCGTGAAACTGGTGCAATTGTTCTCGTAGAAGATCCGAATTAGAAGCGATCTTCATCCACCTGATTAATCGAAGAAAAGTATTTTCTATGAAATTTACTATGTTGAAAAATGAATCACTAGTGAACTGATTGAAAACATCGTAGTACTGCAGTTACTCCTATTACGAATATTTGTGGAAAATAGATTTACTCCAATGTCTACGTTGTACAATTTCCGAATGAAATCTACTAATCGGTGGATTGGCAGAAGGGGATTTTATTCAATAGTTAGCAACATCACTAGATTTAAGGCCAGATTTTTCTGAATTTATTTGAAAAGTGGAATTTGTTTTCATAGATCTGATATTACATAATAATGTACAACAAACCTTTTCAGGTTAGATTGTATCGTTTTCGCAATTTCTTATTTGAATACATTTTGGAATACCTCTCTTTATTTTAAGTTGAATTTGAGAAACTTTTGTAGTATTCAGCATAAAAATTCTTCCAAGCGAGTCATCGTAAGTTGAAGTCACTACCCCTTTCACTGCATGGCCAAATGGAAATTTTAGCGTGAAAATCTACCTGTACGAGGATTTTTCCGAAATATTTTTGTCAAAGATTTTATAGCATTCAGGCGTTACTTTTGGAAAGCACTGTATTTCAGTTCAATTGTATTCGAAACGTATATTGACAAAAAAGGAATTCCCGTTACAAACAGCACAAAATTGGTATGGAAATGATTAATTAGAAAGTAGACACTACTTCATGTTTCAATGTGCATGCCCACTATAACCAAATTGATACAATCGGGTGGGCGATCATTTTTCTGGATTGAGATTTTTAGATTTTATTACATGATTTCTGCAAAGAGAGAGTTTGGCCTTATGATGCGCTTCCTCATTAATAGCAATTAAAGGAGGCGTACAATTGAATTAGTATGGCTTAATTGAGTTTAACTTTCATCATGTCATGACAGTGTGAAACAGTCATAAATGAAAAATTCACTTGAGAATCCCTAGATGCGGGTGAGTTTCCTTCCCAGTTTCGCACATACAGCAACGCCTCCCTTGCTCCGCAAAGATTACGTCATCATATTTCAACCGAAAGTTTTGTCCGTTTCAATGTCATGTGTCTTTGTAGTCCCATATCTCAATGAATATTTATTCTACTGTGTCATGGTATACACTGATCGATATATAATTTTGTACTATATACAGATTCCCTTGCAAAGGAGGGTGCTGTAAGTAGCTTCATCGGACCAGAACCTGTCATTGGCATTGTTTTAGGTTTTGCCAAACAAAAACTGAATACCTGGATGGTACGAAGATTTAAAGACGTCTGATAAATTCTTCCAGGATTAGCTCACTTCAAGATGTTCATTCACCCTTCGAAGCTTGAAACCAAACAGTTGTTGGACTACATTAGGGATGAACTACGATGTCTAACAGGCCTCCCTACAGGTCACTGTTGTCTGAATCATCATATGCAGAGACTCAAGACTGTCAAAAGACAGTGTGTGTCGTCTCTGTATGGAAAATGATGAAATAGCAGAGCATATAATTTGTGCCTGCCCCGCTGCGAACCGAACCAGGTTTTCAGAGTTTGGTAGAACCACACTCTTACCACCTGACCTGACAGATCATTCACCATATAAATTAATCGGCTTCGTTAAGAAGCTGGGTTTATTTGGTAGAGTTTGAGCGATGGATGTGAGCAAAACGATACTTTTTTGGATTGGATCGTCAAGTGAGATTCACTATAACTTTTTGCAACCGGGCTAAACCATCACAGCAGAGTCCTATTGTGAGGAAATTAACGAAATACACTGGAAATTGCGTCAGCAGCAGCCGTCACTGGTCAAAAGAAGAGGCAAAAACGACCTTCGTCGATTTCATCTAAACCCGAGCACACAATTTTCATGTTGACGGAATTAATCGACTTGTGTTACGTTGTCAAAAGTGCACTGAGTGAAAAAACTTTTACTTAATGCGTTGCAATGATTTTTTGAATGATTTTTGATCAAGTTCATCTTGGAGCAATTCACTTTTCAATTATTTCATACGATGGCCATAATATTAGTGACTGAAGCTGTCAAAGCACAGATACCCATTTCCATTTTGTGAAAAAACAAAAGATAGGAAACAAACCTAAAATCTTGAATTAACTTTATCAACTATTACGTGTATTGTTATATAATTCGTGCTTCAGATTTTCTACTCTTCTTGTTCAAGAAGGTGAACTCAATTTTAATTCAATAATAATAATAATAATAATTCATTCCCAAAGTCACATTTACATTTATCTGCTATTTACAATAGTTTGAAACAGGAATATAGAAAAGCCCTACTGAAATCATTCTCAGATTCGTGTGTAGGCATTTTAGATTTCTCTACTAAACTTAATTTATGGTAACAGAGGTATTTTAAATGCAACATGTATAATATTTGTTAGAGATTATTGAAGTTCCTATTTAGTCTGTTGGAAGAAAGTGAAGTGTAGAATGAAAATAAAACAATATCAAGCTGAAGAATAAAAATGAAAACATTATCATGGAACTGTTGGTAAGTAACGCTATAATTATTGATTTATTTTATTATTTTTGTTTCATATATACATATACATACACACATAAATATATACGAATGTACATACATATACATGCACACACACGTGCACACATATACACATATAAAAATATAAACTTCTATTTTTGGAGACGACAAATTTATCGATTAAGTTGTGATTAACTTACGTTGTGTCTAATGATGAATTAATGATACTTTCACTATTTTGCTGATTTCTGAGCCAGGATTTGATTAGTTTCTTGAATTGATGAATGTTATGACTCATTTTTATATTTGTAGGTAGAAAACAGTATGAGTGTGAGGCAATATAATTGAAGGACCTTTGACCCAATCTTTTCTGCGCTCGATGTGTTTTCGTTATGTGTTCTTTTTTGTATCGTGTCTCATACACTGTGTCCGTAAAGTATGGAACAAATTCATTTTTAGCTAAACAGGTCATGCACTATTTGGTGTAGATTATGGGTCGGTGGCATCATCGGGCCGTACTTCTTCGAAGACGACAATGGGCGGAACGTTACTGTGAATGGCGAGCGCTACCGTGTGATGATTGACAACTTTTTGTTGCCCAAAATGGAAGAATTGGACATGCCTGACATGTGGTTTCAACAAGACGGTGCTACATGCCACACGGCACGCGAAACAATGGCCCAATTAAAAGCCGCCTTCGGTGAACAGTTTATCTCAAATTTGGGTCCCGTCAATTAGCCGCCTAGATCGTGTGATTTAACGCCTTTGGATTATTTCTTGTGGGGTCTTGTTAAGGCTCATGTCTACGGGGATAAACCAGCTACGACTGACGCTCTGGAAGCCAATGTTGAAGCATTTATACGTGAAATACCGGTCGATATCAATCTTCAAACATTAAATCATATTGATCATTCTATCGAATCCAATAAGCATTTCATCAATTTTTTCAAATTTTTTTGTGTTTTTTTGAAAATCAAATACTATACCTCCTAAAAAATCACCCGTTAGTTACAATGCAAGTTGCATTGATAACCTTGTTTTTCGTACCTCATTGTCGTGAGTCAGTCCCAATTCTGAATCAAAATCCTGAGTATGCCCTTGATATGTTCACTAAGGTTGACAATTATCCATGATCACTAATACTAGCAAGAAATAATTTAAAAAATCAACATTCTACACAAACGAGCATGTGCCCATAGTCTTCCATTTGTTGTCAGGTTCACATATTTTCTTTAGACTGTTTTAAAATATTATTCTTCTTCAATAAAAATCTATCAAAATTAAACTGAAACAATATATCAAATTGAAAATAAAAATACTTCTTCAAAATTCTACTTCACTCAATAATCTAATTATTCTGTCACTATATATTAACTTTCGGGATAGAAACGTTTTGGCTTTCTACTTCTTCAACTTTATACAAAAAATGTGAGAATCTTCCAAAGAGAGAAAGAGAGTCAATAATTCTAAAATAAACTCTTCACAAAGATGCGAAGATTCCCATATTTTTTTGCATAAAGATGGATAAGTAGAAAACCAAAACTTTTTTTCACAAAAATTAATCTCTCCAAAAAATATTCCCTTCAATTTATATTTCAATAGTTATGTAAACTAGGAATTACTTTCAAATTAGCCAATATCTGAAATATTTTTCCTAGCATACCAAATGCCTCACTATTTTTTCATTGTCGTCTATAAAATTAATCCCAAGAAAATCACACATCTGGACAGTAAAATATTTTCCTAAATACACGGTTCATCAACCGAATACAACTTATACAAAATTAAAGTCTAAGAGTAATTCACAGTTCTGATGGGAAACGTAAATTCATGAAAATATTCGAAATATAATTCGCCATTCCTAGAACAAACAACTAAATTATTCAAACCTAGAAATTTACTGGACATTGATACGTTGTTCAAAACAAAATTAAGAATTTTCATTCATTTAATAAGATATAAATAAACATTCGAATAACTCTTATAGTCAATTCTGATTGTCATGAAAACCTCACAAGAAAATCAAAACTTTTAAAAACTTTCCAAATTCATAGAAGGTTGGTAAAAATTTATTATGCCTCACAATTTACAATAGATTGCCCGAATACATAAAGAACAACAATTCTGCTATTAAATTCAATAAAACTGTTACCAAGTATTTTTATCTGTCGAAGATAATGATTAATTCCATGAACATGAAAACTTTTGAATTTTACCTGGTTCTATTGAGTATTAATTGAATTATTTTTTATTCTTATTGTTTCATATTTGTTATTATATTCAATTCCCTCTATAAACGTGTATGTTTCTTGGGATCATTTGAGTTATTATTAAATCACCGAAATTTTCTTCCAATTCACATTGGTGAGATCAAAACCTGTGAAGTATTATAACTTCGAGGAAAAAAGTGCATTTTTATGAAGTACACAAATACTAAATCATTCTTGACGTTAGATTTCAGAGTTATCATCTGGAATACATCATAGATGTTACAGTTATCCCGAAAAATTTTTTGATGAATGACTTACATGAAGCTCCGATTGGGCATGATCCCGATCTAGATGTGCCAGTCAAGATGAATTTTTAAAATAAAAACACAAAATGTTAAGTTAATTCGATACGCCACTACCAACTCACATTCCCTTCCAGTCTGATTCGTGATATTTCATCTTCCACAGTCTCACACACATATTTCCATATCGTCCATATTTATGATTGTGTCTGTAGAGGCCAATTTGAGAAGACTTTTCTTTATTCGAAGGGCAGGAAGACGAACATTGGAATTTTGATGCCAGCATTCTCTCATTAGTTTCCCCATTCCAGAGAGCAACTGATAAAATAAAAAATGAATAGATACAATACAAGAATAAAATTCAAAATCATAATGAAGTTGAAACTAATGAATATTTTTGAAAACTTGAACGTACATAAAAAATTCCGAAATTTGTGAATTGACATTTTTTCTTCGGTACAGAAGTTGAATAAATATTACTGGAGTAATATTCATTACTACACCAGAAGTTCCAAACACTGCATCACAAGAAGTTGAATAAGCAAGTCATATTTCCATATACTACTTGTCAAATCTAGGAAAAATTTCTGCTCTCTTTCGCTAGTACGGTACTAGCGAAAGAGAGAGAGCAGAAATTCTCAAGTTTCTTCCTAGATTTGACAAGCATTATGTATTTCAAGTGAATTTTGAGAGTGTTGTTTTTATTTGAATCATCATTGAGAGTTGAGAATATTGTTGAAATGCTTGGATACATTTCAACACAAATTTTTCTGAAAAAAAATTTATTACAAGGACAATAACAAGAGATGGGTAGATGATGTAGTAGTAGTATTTATTTATTTAGGTTACCATAATGTAAAAACGTTTAATAAAAATATTATACATAATGTGAGAGTAGGTAAAAAGTAGATAATAATTAATTAATAATAATATATAGTTATTTTAACACTTTGACTGCCACGCCAATTTTGATATGTGGGTCGCTTGTGCTATGTGTTTTTTTTTACAGGAATGTATTTAAAATACCTTTTCAACGCTCTCCTACATGTTGAATGTTTTGAGTTTTGTTGATGTTATTACCTTTAAGGCTAGTGTATAAAAAATATACACGTGGCGTAAAAGTAAAAAAAAAGTCTTACGCAATATACACGTGGCGTAAAAGTGAAGAAAAAACTATTACGCTACGTGTATATGTTGATATACACGGTTCGGACAGGCTTATTCTTGTCTGCACCGGCGTCAATTTACGAATAATTGTCATTTCCGCTTTGAATGTGATACAGTGCAGTCTGTAATTTGTGGTATATGGTGTTTTTATTGTAATTTCGAAATGGGATCATACGAAAGAGATCAAGATAGGTTGCAGAGACTATGGGAGGAAATTTCAGATATGAGTGAAGACGATCCATATGAAAATGGATCAGAAGGGGATCCTGAGTATGAATTGGAAAGTTCTAGTAGCGGAAGTAGTACTGCAACACCAGCTAAACGACCTCAGAGATCCAATAAAAGTAGGTACTTGTATCAGTTGCGATGTTACCATTCTTACGATACTATTTTTCATTTTTAGATATGTCTTAGTCTGCAGTATTGTCTGATAACGAGAACGATAATGTAAATAGTTTACCTGAACAGGCTCAAAATATGACTGGAGGTATTGAGTTGTGAAACTATTTGCGTCATGTACCTTCTATTTCTTTGATTATTTTTTAGATGATACGATTTCATCAGGGTCTCAGTCTGATTTAGAGAGCGAACATAATGAGAATGATAATATTATAAATCATTGGGGAATGGTAGTTGGCAATAAGAGAAATTTTACTTTTGAAGAAGATGTAGACCCAACACAAGAAGTTATAGATTTGAAGAATGGAGATGAATTCACTTACTTTCGACTTTTCTTGGATGACGAAATAATGCATATGATTGTCGAACAAACCAATATATTCGCAAATCAGATTATTGTGAAAGGTATTACCGATGAAACAATTGGTCCATCTTCACGTCTAAATAAATGAAAGGAAACTGTCGAGGGAGAAATGTTCTGTTTTTTGGGAATTTTGGTATGGACGGGTTTGGATAAAAAACATAAACTGGGTGATTATTGGAGAAATAACGATTTTTATTGGTCAAAAGCAGCGGGATATATGTCTCGAAATAGGTTTGAAATTTTACTACGGATGTGACATTTTGCAGACAACGATTTATGTCAACCTGGAAATCGATTTCACAAAATTCAACCCATAGTGGAATTACTTAACGCAAAATTCAAAAGGGTTGTGCAACCAGACGAAAATTTGTGTATTGACGAAATAATGGTGCCTTTTCGTGGGCGTCTCAAATTTCGGCAATATATAAAAGGAAAGAGGCATAAATTTGGGATAAAACTTTTCAAGCTCTGTCTTTCTGGCGCTTATACCTATCACTGCAAAATTTATTGTGGCGCAGATAAAACTGAAGGAATGTCAGTGACAACAAAAGTTGTTTTCGAATTGATGGCGGATTGTCTCGACAAAGGAGCCACCTTATATACCGATGATTGGTACAGAAGTATAGAGTAAGCAGAAAAGCTTCTAGATAGAAACACACACCTTGTAAGAACGCTTCGTAAAAATCGAAAAAGCATTCCCAAGGAAGTATTGTCTACTAAACTGAAAAAGGGAGAAATCATAGGTAGGGAGAAGAATGGCATAGTTATTCTCAAATGGATGCATAAACGCGACGTGCTTATGCTCACTACCAAGCATCAAGCAAATCTGGTAGAGGTTCCTGGAAGAGTCGAAGGTAGAACAAAACCGGAAGCTGTTATTGACTATAATAATGGCAAAAGTTTTATTGACGTCTCAGATCAATTATCGTCATATTCTACCTCGGTTAGGCGCAGCATCAAGTGGTAAAAAAAGTGGCCTTTGAATTACTTACTGGCGCAAGTGTAGTGAACGCGTATCATTTTTACAACAGAAACAAATCAAAGAAAGATAGTATTATCGCTTTCAAGAAAAAATTGTGCCTCAAGATGTTATCCATGGGAAAAAGGAATATTGTCCCTCCTGATCGCCCATCTGCACAAGGACTCAAATTCTTTCAGGTAGCAAAAAAAGCCGTTGTGTTATATGTTATCAACGAAATAAAGATAGGCATGATCGAAAATATGCCATTTGTAAAACCAAACAAGTAACCACTTAATGCCAAGCATGCATTGAGAAGTTCCTCTGTTTAGAATGCTTCTTCGACAGACATAATATTTTGCCTAAAATGAATAATTAGATCCTTAGAAATGTATGTTGTAGTTCAAACAATGTATTAATATTTATGTATATAAAGTTTCCTTCAAAACAACTAACGATAAGAAAGTATGTAATCAATTCATCGTGAAAAATATTTAACTTTGATCGAAAGTCTGAGCTAAGATTATTTTGTCAGTGCCCTACGCCATGCTGAACCATTCCTCATTACAAATGCACATAAAGCGTGTTACTCTAGCACACACGCGGCGGAATACCGATGATTGCTTATGTATACTGGAATATACAAGTGGCGACCAGGTCCAAGCCACTGTATATACTCAAAGATACACATGGCAGTCAAAGTGTTAACCCTGAAAACGAAACAATAAAGAAAAGAAAAACAAAAATAACACTGTGATTGTTGAAAATAATGATAATATTATAATATTAATACGAACAAATACCTTATCTAGAGAGTTCAGTTTACCTATTCCTTACAAGATGTCAATAACTCACTTTAATTTCAGTAGGACAAGTAGTCTTTATATTCAGTTTTGAACTATGTGAAATTCAAATGCTTGATGGAGTTGGGGACAGAATTATACTTCTGACAAATTTGGTACCTGAAAGACCGCCTGAACACTTCTGTTTTGAATTTTGGCATTGAAAGCACATTTTTATATCGAATATTTAGGTTGTGGATGTCCGTACGATATGTAATTTTCCTATGGAGATATGAAGTGAAGTAACCTTCTTTTCTCCATGTTCAGCCATCCAATTTCTTGAAGCTTATATGATATTCTCTGTCGCCGACCAATACCAAAAATTAACCTAAGGCACGAGTTTTGACCTTCTTGAATTTTATTTTTGTATTGATTGGTTAAACATGGGCCATGAAGAACATCCGCGTAATTGAAAACTGAAAGCACCAAAGATTCACATAAGGACTTTTTCACATGATTTTCATTGCAGAATAGGCACGTTGTGAGAGTTTATTTATAAATTTTTCAAATCTCAGATCTACATCCATCAAAACACCAAGATTTTTTGCTTCACTAACAATATCTAGTGGCTCATTTCGAATGCAGATATTCATAGATTTATTCACTATGGAACGGTGAAATCTTGGACCAACGATCATTACATTCGATTTACTAGGGTTAATAAATAAACAGTGGTCCGCTGCCAATTCAACAAATCTATTTATATCTGCATTGATAATGTCACAAGCATTGTCTGCCATTTTCGCCTGAACGCTGTGATAAATTTGAGTATCATCAGCGTATAAATGCACCTGACAACTGTGAAGAGCCTGTAGTAAGTTAGATGTATATATAGAAAACAATAAAGGGCCGAGTATGGATCCTTGTGGTGCCCCTGATTTGAGATATAAGATATCTCAGTTGTATTTCTCTATACTGACCAGTTGCTGTCCACTCTTCAAATAGTCCGTCAATAATGCCAGAGCGTTTTCAGAAAAACCTTTACAATGCAAAATAGTCAAAAAAGATTATGATTGATAGTTTCAAACGCCCAACTGAAATCTAGTAGAAATAACACCGTACATTTATTTTCATCTATTGCTTTCATTATATCATCCGCAATATGTAGAAGGGTGGTTGTACAGCTATGCCCTTTCCGAAATCCCGATTGAATAGGAGGCAAAAGAGAAAAGTTTAAAATATTGTTATTGATTTGAAACTCTATGGCTCTCTCCAGGATTTTTGACAATACAGGTAGAATACTAATACCCCTCAAATCTTTAAAGCCCATTGGATTTTGTGTTTTAGGCAGAACCTTCACAATGACTCTCTTCCAGACAGTTGGGAGACATTATCAGTTAAACAAAAATTCATGAAATAGTACGATATGAGGGCAACACAGCTTTATTAGCGTAATACTCAACGCATCGCATGCTTTAGCGTTTGTTTTTATCCCACAACCCCCTCCTAGGGGGTTGAAGCACGAGGGCTACAAATAGTTTTTGATAGTGTTCCCCTTGACCATAAAATTGACCTGTATTTTCGATTTCTCATAATGTTTACTGGAAAGAACATTTTGAGGCCGGGAAGTTTTCGAAGTGAAACCCTGTATGAGAATTATAGCCCAGTGTGTAATATTCATTTCTACCGAGCGTTTGAGGATAAAAAACTGTTTCATTATCCTCGTCATGTCAGTTCTTTCATAATTCGAAACTTTTATTTGATGAAACTATGTTCAACCAACACCATTTCATTGTTTTTCAGATTGAACAATCCATTGAAGGACAATGCAATGACGCTGGAAGCTACTGCGGGATCAAAGATAAACTTTATCCAGATCGTCGTTCAATGGGATATCCGTTTGACAGACAACCTAGAAATGGCGTAGACACTCTTCAGCAATTCCTGACTCCCAATATGAGAGTTCAAGACGTCTCTATTCGATTCACTAACAGAACGGAACCACCAAAGCCAAGAAATTGATTTTTGAAATGTATAATCGCTTACAATTGCTTTTCTTCAAGAAATAAAGTCATCGCTACTGCTTTCATTGTGTTGTTTTGTTTGTCTTCGATAATATGGCATGCTGATAATTTGGAATGAAATGTTACTGATAAACGGGTCGAAAAGACCCACACCCCAAATCGGTACGACCAATTAGCCTTACATCCTTCCTGTTGAAAGGACTTGAGAGGATACTGGACGGATACATCAGG
>WOGR01003141.1:0-16279 GCA_015342045.1 Leptinotarsa lineolata
ACACGGCGGTGTTGATTTGCCAGATGTCGGCCTCTTCTGTTAGAACACTATCGACCTCCGCATCCAAACGAGCCAGTTCTTGTGGCTTCAGGGGCCTGATTCTGTGGAGCGCCCTTCGTGTTCTGATTGTCTCCATTGGTGGCACGATGTGAGTGTCCTCTCCAGCCATGCCAACGGGTGGTAGAACTGTCACTTCTACCACTTCGCTAGCAGGCTGGGAAGGAGCAATATAGCCCTGCCGCCGAAGTTAGGATACGTAATCCCTTAGATTTTGGGCGGAAAGTGCGCCATGCATTAAATGTGTTTCATTTGGTGAATAAGTTTCACGAAAGTGGTTGAGTGATAAATAAAAAACGAAATAATTCCAGAGTACGAAATGAAGCAGCTCAAATTGAAGTTTTGGAAACATTTGTTGCAGAACCCACGAGCCCCTTACGGACGATGCCCTTACGATCAGTATCAGAACAAACGAAAATGTCACGCGAGCCTGTAAGAAAAGCATTGAAAATGCATAAATTTATTTCTTATAAAATGCAGATACCTCAAGAGCTCCATGAGGATGATCATGATGTAAAATGATAATTTTGTTTCAGTTATGAAATTCCTTTTGTATCTAATCGTGACGGACCTGCTATAATACGTATCACTTTTAAGTTACATTATCAAATAAATATCTATTCATCTATCTATTGTTCACTGATAATTCATGAATTCAAATGACAGGTGTTAACCATATTTCAGACAGATATATTATTACATGGGAATCGTTCTGAACTATGTACTTTATAATGATTCGTAATCCATAATATATATTTGTGTATGAAAATATGGCTGTAGACATTTTTCTGGTACGCTATTCATATTCCACCGATAACATTATCGGCCATGTTTGTTAATGTGAGAAAAATAGGTAATTGACCCGATCTGTTGTATAACACGCTGATGAAAGATTGATTGATTTTGCTATCACAATGTGAAACGTTTGGGTTACTTGAAAGGTTTCTGATGTAGTGAACGTATTCACGCTATTATGGTGTATATTGAACACGATGTTAGACTACGACCGCTATTATCGCCTGACTTGTTTAATAATGATGATAATTTGAGATCGAACCAACTCGATTACGCCTGAATTCTCTGTCGATATTCAAGATGTAGGTTTTGGAACAGCAGTCTGTTATGTGCACTTTGGTGAATTGATGGTACATTTCTTTCAATCGTATTCGATCAGTTTGCACAGTTCAAACGCAGTAATATTCATCGCAATTTTCGGTATGCAGTTCGACTAGAAGCTGTATGTACATGTATATATTCTCGAATTTTTGGAATATAATTTCATCATTGACTCGAATGAAAATGTTCAATTATAATGTATTAAGCGAGTTATGTTACCAAAACACAAATATATACATACGAACACATCAAATATTATCTACATTTCGATTAAAACACATATCTACATCACATCCATACAAATTCATTACCCCGTCGTGAATGCATCTAATATATACACCCCTATCGTCCATTATTTGTGCATTTTTTTAATCCCATACTCTTGTACATTTTTTCGAGTAATTTCAGGGAATTCAACATTTTCATTTCTTTGGGAAAGCTATCGTACAATCTAGATGAAAGAAAATTATAATTCTTTTGGCTTATGTTATTTCAACCTGAATATCAGCTTTGTTTCTTGTATCATGATCGATAAGTTGCAACAAGTGTAACCGTGTTTTGCTGAACAGTTACTATGTCATATCAAATAATTATTCTTCGTTAAGGTTATCAGAACAAAAAGGATACTTTTTCTCAGGCATTATTTCTGCATCACTGCCAGAGGTCCCAATTAAATATTTGAAACTCCTCCCCATGCTGCTTTTCCATACATGATCCTAGATTTATTGACTGAATAATATATTATTTTCTAATTTTTGAAACCTAAAAACGTATCCAAAAATCTATACTCGTACTTAAGTTACAGAGGGTATGATGACCTATTTTAGAGGTTTCACTTCAAGTGGTCACTTCTATGGTTAATGAATACTTGATTCATATTATAATTTCAAAATAGTAGGCACTGAATTCTCAGAAAATTTTTCTTATGAATGACCATTTAGCTACGTGTGTATGATTCAAATAGAAGATGATAAAATATATAGAATCACAACCTAACAACAATGTTTTCGTTTTAATGCAATGATATTTCTGATAATTCAGTGCCTACTTTTATGGAATTTCAGAGATTCCGATTCTTTTGTTCCAAAATAACCATCAATCAGATAATTTGGCTATCATTGAAATTTCATTGCTTTCACTTATTTTAATGTTTCTGACCTGTTTGAGTGATTCGATTACTTGAATCACTTCTTTCTCAGTTGCCATTTTCAAAAAAATTCAATGGCAGATTTTTATCGATTTCCAATATCTGTTAATTTTATCTCTAATGTTATTTGCCTTTGTTTTTTTTTGTTTTGGCTAATGTCATTTTTTGTTTTCCACAGATTTTCAGAACACTGTTACTGTCGCTTCTGTCAATAGGATTTGTAAATTATTTTTATAGTTGATGAATTATTTTTCAATATATTTGTTGGATCTCTTTTATATTTTTGTACATATCATTTCTCTCATTGATTGGCTATACTAATCCAGAAGCCATTCAGTTTTTTCTCTTAATGTTTTACGTGTATGCACAATTTACATTGTACTACCATGAATAATCGCCTTTGATGTTTTCATTAGTATTTTTGCAAATTTATCAATACTTTCTTGAGAAAGAAACTCATTCAAATTTTTTTCGAGAGTGTATGTCTGTAATTTTCAAAGTTAATGAATTCAACTATTCTTTCCAATTAACTTTTGTCATCTGGTTTTTTTATTTTGAATTCAAGAAGATTATGATTGTCAGATGATATAAGATTTGAGGATACAAGAGGGGTCATCGAAATTATCTGGGTTTTTCGATTTCAAAAAGATGTGGAACCTTTTTTTCCGACAGTCTTCTCCAGTGATGTCATTTATAGCAGAAAATAATTGTATTTCCAGTAATTACTCAAGTATGCTGATGATATATCGTCATCTAAAGGAATATTTATATTATTGTCTCCGACAATGACATGTTAATCTAATTTTTCTGTTTAATTTTTCCTTGATATTCTATAAGACCAAACACAAATAGTTCTGAGCAACGAGAGGGGATTATGATACGAAAAAATAGACATACCACGAAAGAAAAGGGAAATTCGACCAGTTGACTCTAACGATAATGGTGTATGTGAAATACGCTATTGTTGTTCTACAATGGCTGGTATTAAATCACACGTTGACTATTTCAAGTTATTCTGCCGGGTATCACATATGACTGTCTTGATAGTACACTTTTCTAAACAAACGATACTTTTTTTCTACACCCTTACTATAATAATACAATTATATGCCCATAATTTGTGTTATTGAAAACTTGCTTATTTTGTGGAAATTCATGATCATTCTAATAAGATGAATGAGAACACTTTTTTGTCTTATTTCCACTACGCCTATTAACTCCTACGACCGGTTTCGGGGGTTTAACCCATTCTCAAGTAAAATTAACTTTTTGGAGTGTGCACCCGAATTATATGGGGTTACAGGTAGTCTGGAAGGCTAAGTAGTGATTGCATAGGGGTACCATCTATGAAATTATAGAGATTACCGGGGTTGCCAAATTTATAAATTCAAGAGTGGAGACCTACATAAATCTATACCCCTAAACTAGCAACTCGATTTATGTAGGTCTCCACTCTTGAATTTATAAATTTGGCAACTCCGGTAATCTCTATAATATATTCTATAATATAATTCTCTGGTTCTCCTATTCAATCACTACCTAGCCTTCCAGACTACCTGTAACCCCATATAATCTGGGTGCACATCCCAAATAGTAAATTTTACTTAAAAATGGGTTAAACTCTCGAAACCGGTCGTAAGAATAAATGAACGTAGTGAAAATTAGATTTTTTACCCGAACAAACAAAAACTTTTATCGACGAAGCACCCGATGAAATGTTTTTATATTTATAAAAGTAAGTCTCTACCTGATTTGCACATTCGAAACATCCATGATATATTTCAATAATTTCGAGAAAACTTAGTGAGGTAACTCGTGGCGAAGCCGGAATCGAAGCTAGCCTAGGTCATCCTGCTTTTTATTTCTTTTCTTCTTTTTTTTCTTTTCTTCTTTTCAATTCATTTTTTTAGGTAGCAATGAGTTTTAGAATGATGGGAGCATGTCGAAGGTATGAACTAGGTGACCTTAAATATGATAATGTCAAAGATATGGAATCTTGATAATCCAGTCATTTTAGATTTTTTAAACCTCAATCTGCGGAAAAATTTCTACTGAGCTGAATTTTGGTATACACCTTCATTATGGTATTTTAATGAAGATGTGGAGAATCTACATTGATATCGTGCCGGCTAAAAGAATTATAAGGGTCAAAAGGTCACGAAAATCAGTTTTTTGCGAATATCTCGCGACCTATGGCTCGTAGGTCAATAAAAGTCATTATAAAAATCACTCCTCATACGATTATATACAAAAAATGTTTCATGAATTTTTCTGTGAAGTCAACCGTTTTCGGACTAGAGCGCTGAGAAAGCGAGTAGAATGCACTCACATAGGGTATTGGATACTGTATACATATAAGGCGTCGACTCTATTGCTTTTCATCATTGAGAATTTCGAAAAAGTTGGTTTTTCTACAAGACAATCATGTGATGAAGCTGACGTCTTAATAGTTGAAACAGCAATTGAAAAATCAATAATCGTTGGCGAAGACATAGATTTATTGTTACTTCTCATAGCACGCACACAAATACTCGATCAACCTATATCAATTTTTTCAAGAAATCAGGGAAAAACAATGTTGAAACAAAAATATACTCGACTGAGAGCCTCAACAAGTATTCACACTGCAAGAAAAATATTCTGTTTCTACATGCTATGACTGGATGTAACACAACTTCAACACTTTTTGAGAAAGGAAAAATCAAAGTCATGAAGATGTTTGAAAAAAGACACGATTTACGCAATTCTGCAGAAATATCCCAACAAGAAAATTGCGCACGAAATGCCCTCGTCAATGCTGGAATACATTTTCTACTAGCAATGTACGGTGCTCCAAAATCAGAAAATTCAATTGACAATAACAGATACTGCAGCTTTGCTAAACTAACAAGACAAAACACAGCTGTGAAATTTCAATTATCACCACCCACTTTTCCAGCACCTCAACAGCATATTTATCGAGTCTATTATCAAATACAAACCTAGCTAGGAAAAAAAATTGATCCAGAACAGTGGGGTTGGAGTCCACTAGTGAAGAAAATGATGAAGATGTTGATTTAAATACAGCAATAAGTCCACTTGATGTTTTGTCAGTAACTTCAGAACAAGTTCAAATTGAGGATATCGACGACGAATGAATATAAGAGAAAATTAAATACATTTTTCAATGCACAAATAAAAAATCATTAAGCTTAAAATAAAAAAAACTTTTTAATACAGTTCATGGATTATGCCTACGGGGAATCATGTAAAAAAAACGCGCCTTGCATTTTACCTCAAAGGTGGTGCGGAAACGAATGCATCATCATAATGTAGTCGCTTTCTCAGCGCTCTAGTCTAAAAACGGTTAACTTCGCAGAAAAATGCATTTTTTGTAGATAATTGTATGAGGAATAATTTTTATAATGACCTTTATTGATCTCCGAGCCATAGGTCGTGAGATATTCCCAAAAAACTGATTTTTATGACCTTTTGATCCTTATAACTTTTTGAGCCGGCACGGTATCAATGTCGATTTTTCACGTCTTCATTAAAACGCCATAATGAAGGTGTATACCATAATTGAGCTCAGTAGGAAATTTTTCGCAGATAAAACCTCAAATGACTGGACTATCACACTGTGGTCGAGTTATCAAAAATGTCCTGGAATATCAAAATCCAAAAATGTCTCCTCAGTATCCAAACTCATTTTGAAACTCCTCTCAGAAATGCAGATGATTTGTGGCAGCTGAGATCGCTTTTCCAGATCTAAATTAGCTCCGATTTTTTTTTATATTTTGACAAAAATGGATGCGGGCAAAATGAATAGAGTTAAAAGTCATTGAGTCATCTGATTTTTTCAAAATATCATAATCATAGTAATAATAGATGATGTTTATTGTTCTCCACTTACAAAGTCTTTATTTTTTAGGATATTCATACATCAGCCTACCGCTTATTACTAGCCTGTACATACTGTTTTGGTTTATGGTTGGATATCCTGTCTTTATTTTTCACAGCGTGTCTATTGTTCAGCTTCGTTTTTATGTATTCATGTGAGTAGAATCCTAACACATTTTTGTTCCTTTTTCAATAAATTCAAGCAATTGGATAAACTATAAACATTCATGTGACATTTTAGAAAAGAATATCTGCTTGGAGAAGAAAAGAAATTGAATTATTTTCGTTTCTTTATCTTCTTATATATGAATATTAAAAATTTATGTGGAAAGTCAATGAACTCTTCCATCCAGCCGTCGACATATTGCGATTTTCCTATTTTTTTCACGACATCCATTTCAAAAATCTTGGTTTTTGGATTACTCTGTACATCTTCCTAGCGGGATGCTTTTTATATTCTTCTGAACATAATTTAAGTTGTCCGTAAGATGTTTGACTCCTGTGATCTATGTGCTCATATTCGTATGAACGATATGCCCCTGCAGCTCAATTCCTCGTTTCACATCCGTATGCTCAGTTATCCTCTCGAAGAACAATGTACAATGCTCAGTTCTTCAGTTCTCTACTTGGACGGTGCTTTCATAAAGGTTTTTTCGTGTGTGTTCCCGGTATATTTTTTCAGTATTCCATATGGTCCTCATAGACTCACTTCACTCAGAGTTGATGATATGTGTCTGACATATTTATCGGTTTTTTCGTTACCTGTGATACCTGAGTATCCTGACACCTAGTATATTTCCAATATCTTCCTGTCCGCTGATTTTCTTAGTTATTCACGACATTTCCAGGCAAGTAACGATATCACTTTTGAAGTAAACATACTCCTAATTGCATGCTGGCTGTCTGTGGAAATATTGATGACGGTTTATTTGATAATATTCCCTGAGCATTGCAAAATTACACAAACATCAGCCAGAAAGACAGATGTTTACTGACCAAGCGGTGATATAATATGAATATTTATATGTATACTAAACGTGAAAAAGAGAGATTCAAGAGTGTCTCCAATACATATGTGTAGTTTTTATGGCTCTCGTCATTACTAATCATACAAGTCTTCGCACTCTATTCAGTTTGTAAGCAGCACATGAGTTCCATAAGTTCATCTGGCCAGCATCACTTTTACCTTCCTTTCCGACCTTTCCAGATGTTGGCCTCACTTAACAGATGTATTTCTCCACCTCGAAGTTCTGAAGGTCCTTAGCCCTCTGTTTTATCTTTTCGGTGAATGCCATAACGGTCGATATTTTCGGTTTCCTGTCACTCTTATGAGTAAATCCACATACAATCCATCTGAGGACAAAATTTGGCTACTCGAGCCGCTATCACCCAAAAGGATTAAATAAAATACAGTTCGAACACGAAAAGTTCTCCTGTTTTAACAACTGAATGGAAAGAGAGTTTGAGCTCAGACAAAATGTATGTGAAACGAAATCACTCTGTTATTTTCAATAAAACATGGCATAACTCGTTGCCGGGAGGGAAATAGCAACCCTTTCTTCAAATAGGAGAGAAATTTTCTGCTACTTTTTGAAAATAATACCAGCTGTTCCTGATCAACTAACAGTTTCATATTCTCTTCAAGAAACTGAAATCCAACGATAAATTTGATAGTTTCAATGGAAATATTATTCAGAACTCACTCTAGTTCATTACAATAATTGTTCAAAATATTCACCAATCACTTTCTGACAATATGAAAGGTTTCCGAGTTAATTTCGTGAACTGCGATTGTATGGCGTACACTTTAGATCTCACAAATATCTATAACCACGTCTATTTGGATAATCATCAATCAGTCTCTATCCAACCAATCTGAAACCATCTTACTGAAACATTAGGTCAGTCAAAAATCATTTAGTTTGTCCGGAACTATTCCATCGATATGATTTCACAGAATATCCAGTTACATTTTGTAAGTATTCTGAATGAGTTTCTCGAAATAGATGTGGATCCACGTCAAACCAATAACATAAATTCAGCTTGTTTACTCTTTCATTGGAAACAAAAACATCAAAATAAATACAGTTGATTATGATTACGAGTTATGCAATCAGTATGGCTACATCGTCTTAAAGTAAAAGAAATCACCCCAAAAACAATCAAACATATATCAAATGAATTTGTAAACAGACTTTATTATTGACAGAAAGTGAATGAAAAAAAATATTCCTTGATTTTCATTTATGATTTCAGTTTTATTCCTTTGGATAAAGTCTCTAGTTTTTACCCCTTTCTTCTCAATTATCTCGCTTAAACTCGTATCCTAGGGTATCACCTAGGAGTAGGCCAAATTTTTCATAGTAGTTCCGCTTCTTACATATTTAGGCATATGTGATGGTCAGACATCAGGAGAAAAATCCTATTTATTCCTCTACAGGATTTTGCTATCTGTTCCTCTTGGGTTTTGACCAGATTCACCAACGTAACTGTTGTATAATAAAGTGCTATTGTATCATGTTATATGCTGGTGAATATTATAAGTTCGGACTACCATTGTCTGAAATAATGTTAACAGATTCAGTATTATCGAAGAACAAATGAAATAAAGATGAATTTAATTTTGAGTTCATTGAAAGTACTGCAAATTAACGAAATGATATAAAAACGATTAGATATAGGAAAGGAATTTTCGATTGTTGGTAGCCGCAATCGTCTGGACTTTTCCTGACAGTTGAGACTATTTACAGGTCTTTTGAGCGCATTCACCTCTTCGCACTCTTTCTTTCAGCTTTTCAATGCAATGCAGACTGTTTTTCCGCTTGATTGGAGGTTTTCATATATTGTGTATTTTCAGACCAGCCTGAATGAAGTTGATCAACATGTAAGCAGCTTATTTGAACTTTCTCTCAAATCATTTTTCCTCTCTGTGAATCAACAGATTCAGACCACTTGATATTATGTTGATGAGCCCTAACACTCTCCTCTATTCAGATTTACTGATTTCCCCTTTCTGGGTGTTTCGCTTGTGCTCGTCAAAGTGGACTTTCAAATACCCCTTGGTTCCACTTATATATATTAGGACCCAATTTTTCTGTTTCACCAGTTTTTGGAGAAGCCATTCTCCTGAAGATCCTTACTGATGTGACCCAGTTCCTTGCATGAATTTTCCTTCGTTTTGAGAAAGATTGCATGATCAATTATGTTCGTTATAATTCTTCTCTTGATAAATTGTGATGGTTTGATTCGTGACTTTTTCTCATGAGCCTTTTCAATAGCCAGCATTTCAAACCACACCATGTATTTGTTGCCGGTGAAAGGGATCATCCTATTGGTAGTCCCTCATCTCGTCAAAAATTCATCCCGCACTTGGAAATAGCAGTTTTTTATTCTCTCGGGAAGTCATCTGTTCACAATGAACTGTTTGATTCATAAATGAATCAGCATTCTCACAATTTTTGCTCATTATTTCAAATTACTTCTGTTTATATTTTTGTTTCACGATTTTCAGTTTTCTGGATAATTTCAACATTCAGTTTTTTTTTCTTTTTGTTCATTCATATTATTAACACTATTTCGGACTTGTTACATTAACCTTCTTGACGTCTTCAATCTTTTTCATCTCCTGTAAGTGAAACTCGCGTACATATGTTTTAGAAAAAACATATATTTCACAAAATGATTCAATAAAATAATTCATGTGTGAACTTATTCATCAATTTTCATCCACATAGGTCATATAGCCTGATTACATGAATGAATGTTATTGTATCCCACAATACGCAACATATAAGGACAGTATTCATAAATACCTATCATTCACCAGAACTGTAAGAAAAGATAGCCTTAGACACAGATATTCAGTAAGTGGTCTATGTGTATGCGATGAAGTAGGTGCATTTTGATAGGTAATGAATTGAAACAAAAACGTAATAGATACTCCAAAAAATTTTCATATCAGCGGAAAAATAGTAACCATTATTTTCTCACCATATTTATCCTTATTATCGTAGATTCTTCGATAAGTGGTAGTTCAGTAGGTTTGGCACTTTCTCAGAGCTTGACACTAACAGGTTTGTTGCCATTTGGAATGAAAGCTACAGCTGATGTCGTCCAAATATTGATATGTGTCGAACGAGTTGTCCGGTACTCAAAAATGGATTGCGAGGGCCTATTCGAAACGCCCCAAGGTAAGTCAGATTACATTTTGAAACCGAAATTGAGATATGATTATATATCAATGATAATAATTATACAATTTTCATGAACATATTGGTTTCTAGACTCATTTCGCTAACACCGTAGATTCCTCAGTAGAAGAGGAAGCCAAGGAAGCTACGGTTTTAACAAACCGCGTTGAAATGTTTGTAAAAATTGTTAATTATTATCATGGAAAGTTTCCATAAAGTAACAGGCCGGTTCATTCATGATATGATTATAGTTTTTTCTGACCTAAGAGGAAACTCATGATTTTTGTCTTGCCATGGAATCTAGGTTCTGTCCTGCAACAATGAAAGTGATATTTCACTGTCCCGTTTTATAGTAGCAATTACTCTTGGAGTTGAATAATGCTGGTTTTTACTTTAATCAAACTATTAATTATGTGATAAAATATGCAATGAACTGAATAATTTATTATTATGAGAACCACGTATTTCTCAATTCCATTAACATCAACTATGTTAATGTATCAATAGAAGATTCAAATAATTCATCGTCGAATATTGAGTTGGAGACACAATCGCCAACATCCAATTCATTGACACAAGTTTCTGCTTCAATGAAAAAGAAATTCATGTGATATATGAAAAAAATCATTTTGCTGTCACAATTTTTTCTTCATTCTTCGTCCTTTTTCTTATTGAAAGTTTTACATTGTAAATATTGTAAAAAATATTTTGAAAAATAAACCGAAGGTAAAGTATTACCTCTGTTACTCTCAAATATCTTCTGATCTCATCCTCAAAAATTATTCTCTTGGCCAATCAGCAGGTAGCCATTGGAAGTTTGCAAAAGGCTTCAAAAATTAATTGCAAAGATAGTATATGAAAACCAGATCCCTAATCCGACGCATTTATTATCCAACACTAGATAGTGCTGTTTCGATCCACCATAGGTCTCACCACTGGTGCTAGGCTAACCACAAATGCATTATTGAACTCAACTGTCCTTGAACGACAAACCTCAGAAAATAAGAGCGATGACCTAACGAAGATGTCATCTATGGTATCGACAGAGAACTCAATCCTCTAATATCAAAGATGAACGAGGCTCCTCAAGGCGGTAAGTTGCAAAGCCATCGACTGACAACAAAATTCGTTCTCTGTCTTTCACTGACTTTCACTGCAGCTTTCAATGCAAAGCAACTAGTTGAAAACCAGAGCAGCAATAAAAATGCAGTGAAAGACATAGGACGAGTCTAGTTAGCGGTCGACGTCGAGGCTTGGCTTTGAAACTGATCGCCTTGAAGAGCATAATTTATCTTTTTCATTTGATAATTGAGTCCTCTGTCAATTCCATAGATGGTGTCTCTGCAAAGGGTAGTGTCATCATCCTCATTTACTCAGGGTTGGCCTTAGAAGATAGTTGAGTCCAACAATGCATTCGTAGTTCAACTTAGCAACACTGATGAGAAACCTATGGCGAGTGAAGATAGTATTGTCTGGTGCTGAATCACACATGCGTTGTTTTTGAGCTTCGATTCTCAACTAATTGCTTTGCAGTGAAAGCTGCAGTGAAAGAGGTAGGACCAATCTTATTGACAGTCGATGTCAAAGCTTGGCTTTGCAACTCGGAGCTCTGGAGAATTCGTGAGGTAATATGTCAACGCCCTTATTCAAAATAAAAGGTCAATGAAGAGATAAAAACTCAAGATAGCTACTGTTTCAGGCGTAAAATTCAATTTATTCGTTCTTTCTCGCGTAATTCAAAAATGTGGCGCACATTCTGAGCTAGACCACGTGACCGGTGACATTTTTTAAATCACGTAACATAATTCTCAAATCGTCATTTATAACGGAACCTATTCTTTGCTCTGCCTATGAATCCAAGTTTGAATATGTCAAATGTCAGTGCCACGTATTAAATTCATTTTGAGTTAGATCTTGAATAAAAAAGATTTGGATATGAACTGAAACCATATCAAGAGAGTAGAAGGGGAGAGGAAGGGGAGACCCTTGAACAAGACGCGCCTTCACAACTCTATCAAAAAGTGGGACAGTGAGGAGCGTCTCCCACGTTGTTAGTGAGAACTCGGTACAAGATCTGGAGTCTTTCGAACACTTATGCTTCATTCTGATACCTCCTGCCTCATGCTTATGTGTCAGTTATTATGGTATATGCTAAACAACCAGGTTAAAACAACGTTGTTCAAATTTTGACTATCGGATTTTTGGCAGACACTTCCGGATATGGGTTTGTGTAGCTTCTCCAAAACATGCATGTATTCAATTTTTATAAATTATTCTGGAGAAACTCCATAAAAGCTCTCCATTTCTGCAGAGGTCTTGTTGTCCCTTCCAGTAAGCGAATGTGATCGTTGATGGATCTCAACATCTCTTCCATGTTCAATAATGAATTAAACTTTTTGAAAGCCTGAGAGATCTCTCTCCCCTGTTCCACCATCGCGAAGGTGCCCCAGTGGCTCGTATTGCTCAACTGAGCTCATACCTTACGTGTTAGACATTGTACGTTTATACATAAACTGAATTTCTACTCGTATCTTAGTGTTTATCTAACTTTAATTTGTGCATGTGGGTGTTACGCTTGTGTCGGGTTACATTGTGTGTATACATCGATTAGTTTATGTCAATTTATGTGTATCATCCTGAAACTGCGAGCTTGTGATATACAAGGTAACCTCACCTCGATTTATCAAATTATAGTAGCCCACATACTGCCGTGCTTAATAGAAACGCGGTATCTGCGGACAGCGCGAAACTCGGCAATTAATCGTTAAAGTTTTGTACCTGTACCTTAACAATTGTGATATTTTTACCTGAAAAAAATGTTTTTACATAAATAATATGTTTCCTCGATTACCTGTAAGTGATAGACAATGCCCTATATTGTGGCCATAAGTCAGAATATCACTTACCGCATTTTTGTTAAGAAAATGAAGTTGAGCTCCTAATGACCACCTTGACCAAAAAGCGGTATCTGCATATTAATATAAAATGAAACCTTGATTTTGTCAAACAACAATTTATTGGTGTATAACGAAATGTAGAAACGTGACGAAAATATTTACATAGATAAAACAAAGTTAAGAAAATAAGACTATTAAAAAGACTCTTGGAAATATATGTATAAGTTAGGCAAAAATGAAATATTACATATTTCAAATCTTATTCTTAATAGAATTGACAGAACTAATAAATCAGATCAATCTTCTTCTTCTTCATTTGCAGTGGTTACAGAAAGGTTCAGCCAGAATACTTTACGATTTTCTGGTATTAAACCGTTGAGTTGTTCAAGAATGGCATCTTTTTTCTCTTTCGGAAACCCATGAGGTTCATCTAGGCATGCAACACTTTTAACTAGCGCACTGTTTTTCATTACTCCTTTCTTCAAAAAATCCAGATTTTTCGAGGAAATGTCGCTGAACGAAGTTTTGTATTGTAGATAAAACTTACCACCCTGGGCTACAACTTGAAAAATTTCGGATAAGTAGGGATGGTTATTATCTGATTTTTTTTCAACTTTTGCTTTAACGTACAATTTTCCCAATTGAAAAAATCACATGGTTCCATCTTTTTCAAATCCACATTGCCTTTGCAAGCAGATGTCACTGCATCGGAAAAATCGTTGAAGTGATATATTTTTTGCTTTTCTTTCATAGACAGCTCGACCTGGTGATGGAAGCTATCTGCCGACATGAATGTATGTCCAGGTTCAAAATAATTGAAGGTAATGCTTCTGACTGATATTTCGTCAGAGTTGACCATCTTTATCAAAAATATAAATAATTTCCAGTTTTTATTTTGGCTGGCGCAGTTATCTAGCCATATAAACGTTAGTGGAATCCCTCTGGTGCTTGAAAAAGGCATAAAACGTACTTATTAGATCTTCTTTGCTCCGTTTACCCACAGCCTCGTGCCAAACAACAGCAAATGGCTTGTTTCTTTTGGTTAATTTTCCTATGGGGACAGAAGTTCTATTGTAGGTGGTCAAGCGTTTCAAAAAAATTACACATTTGAACATGTCGATCCTGGGTAACATTATAATTTTTTGTAAATTAGCAGAAACGCAAATCGTACCATCATCCAAAGCAGTTTCTGTTTGTTTCCTGTATAAATGTCGAGATTCTTCAGCTCGAATAATATGTTTTTTCCTGAATATACAGATTGTGCAAGAATCGTCGCTATTCTCTTCATTATGTTCGTGCAATTTTAATGTTTCACATATATCGCATTCTTCGTGGTCGAGTTTCGTAAACGAGATGCGTTTTGATTTAATTCTTTTTCGATAAGATACTTTAGTACGAGGGTATTTTTGTTGAAAATCTTTGAACATGAGTGAGACTGTAATGTCACTGCTGAGATATCGAACATTTGGAGCGTGTTCTCTGCGGTAATGAGATACACAGGAGTTGAAGGACCCAATATGAGCATTGATATCTGTATCGTTTATTTTTCTATTGGGTGCTCTTTCTTGGTTTCCGTGAGGAAGTGCTACAAACTGATCTTTTGGGGTTTTTGACAGAGTATTATGCAAAACTCTGTCATTACTTTTTTGTATCCAAAAGTTGTGAGGGAATTTTTTTGCACACTTCAACAGAATCATCGCTTTAATTTTTGAGGAAATATTTGAAGGTGTTCTGTTTCCTTGAATTTCCGTTCAAACGACGATTGGGTTCGAAACGACGACAGCTGTTTAATAAGTGTGTTTTTTGCTCTTTTCTGGATATTTTCCAGAATTCACGGTAAATGTTTTTTTTCACTTGTTCAGATATCAAAGAGGAGCATTTTTTCTCAAAAATCTGGTAACACCCTGGAAAACCGTATGATTTTCAGCTAGTTTTTGCATTCTAATGATTTTCTGGTTTTTAAATCCGTTTCAAACATTTTTCGTTCACGTATAGTTCCAGATTTTGTGTAAATTCCTGCTAAAATAAATTCGATTATGCATAAGAAGGCAATCTAAAAAATTATAAAAGTTCACCATTATTACTGGGTAAATCTGAAGTCTCTATATTTCCGACTTGCAACTGGATGATTCAAAATAACAAAATTGTAACAAAATATCACATTTTCATAATAAATGCTGAAAATGTTGTCCATTACATTCTAAATACTTCAAAATGTTTTTTTGTACGCGACTTGTGGTTGCTTTTTGAATTTCCTGGGGATTCAATACCTTCAATACCTCGCACTATTCGACGTCGCAATTCTTCTTTGGTAGGCACTGGAGTACTGTATACCCCTTTTTCTCAAAAAAACCCATAAAAAGTCAAGTGGCGTGAGTTCGGGTGATCTCGGTGGCCAATCCCACGGCCCTAAACGCCTAAACCAACGATCGTCGAAGAGTTCGTCAAGTTTCCTAGAAACTTCCTGGATGTAATGAGCTGGCGCTCAGTCCAGTTGAAACCACGAATTCGTATATTCCTCTAAAGGCAAATTTTCAAGAAAATTGGTTACAGTCGTCCTTAATATTTGAAGATATCCCTTTGCATTCAGTGTTTCTTCATAAACAAAAAAGCTAATTCCATTGTTCTTCAGAATACAGAAAACATTCAGGTCAAATTTTTCTTGAAAACCCATTTCTTTTGTAACATGAGTATTATGATCTTGTAACATGAGTATTATGATCAGCCCAAAAATGTTTATTCCTTCTGTTGAAATTACTATCCCTCGTAATTTTTGATTCGTCGCTCCAAATTATTTTTGACAAAAATTCCCGATCTTCCTGTGTATAAATCAAAAGTGATTCACAAAAATGCACTCAATGTTCGAAGTCTTCTGCTTTTAGAGCTTGAACTTTGATAAATTTATACGGATGCATTCCGTGATTTTTCAAAATTCGTTGTACTGAAGCATGTGATACACCTAAATCTTTTTCTGCACTGCGAATGGAAGCTTC